>RJWT010029366.1:0-14940 GCA_004365215.1 Cuniculus paca | reverse complement strand
ATGCCCCCAAGCAGTAGGCCTTTTCTGGCCTCATTTTTTTCTTGTTCTGAACATTTCTAAAAATGTCATTTTTATTGTCTGGGCATTTTTAACAAGTCTCTGCTTATTTATGCCTCTTACTTTCCTGTCTCTGTATTTCCAGATTTGTGCAGTCCAGGATTTGTCAGTGTTTACCAATCACCACCTTTCAGCTTTTCATGTTACTCTCAACATGTATGCTTACTTTAGTAGTTCATAAGCATGCAAAAAGATTTCATAACTTTTTACTCCTTTCATTTCTCTTCTAATGAAGAATGTGGGGCTTTAATCAGGATTTTGGTTTCAAGAAACTTCAATTCAGTCTTAACAACTGAAATACTCTGGTCAGGGTTTAATCTCATATTTTCCAGAGACTCAAACACGTATCCTACTGTGCCAATGCTCCTTTCTGCTATTACTGGGAAAATTTGAGATGCTACTTACAAATTCAGTGGACACATGTTTAATAAGTATTCGTTGAACATATATATGAAAAAATAAAAAGGACAGAACTGATAAAAAAAAAACCTGATAGTGTATTTCCACCCCTGTAACAAATCCCTGAGATAATCAATTTAAAGAGAGGAAAAATTTATTTTAGCTCACCATTTTATAGATTTCAGTTCCTGACTGGTAGGTAGAACCTGTTGTTTTTTTGGCTTGAGGTAAGGCTGCTCATTGTGGCAGAGCAAAACCACTCCCCTCATGACCAGAAATGAAAGAAAAAGAAGGTACCAGGGTCACACAGTCCCCTTTGAGGGACTACACCTGATGACCACTGGGTTCCATCTCTTCAAACTTCTACCAGCTCCTGACAATGCCAAGCTGAGGACCAAGCCTTTGACACATGAGACGTAAAGGAACATTCCATTTCCAAACTATCGCAGATACATGACTTTTCCAAGATTTTTACCCATGTCCTCTTCATTAATTACTTACATGGAATTACAAGAAATCAGATAAGCATGGTGATTTCTCTCTTGCTTCCTTCACTGATTCATTTAAAGACAAAGTGAAAAAGGAAAGTTATAACTTGGAAAAATTGTGAAGCATGCATGACAAAGTTCTATATTTTGCAGATAAGTAGCTATTTGAAGCCACAAAACAAAAACCTAATGAGAAAACTCACAATATAATCAAAACTTTTCATGTCTAAACAAAATATTACAAAATGGCTAGTGAACATGTTAAGAAAATTAGACTTAATAGAAAACAACAGATGTGACTTGTTACTACTTTTGGACCAAAAATATTTACTTTAAAACGCTAATTAGTGGTGCTGAGATGAAGTGAAACAATTATATTCATAATTGCAGTTGGAAGTATAAATGAGAAGTATATTTTTAAATATATTTAACAACAGTATATGCTTATACTTTCTTGATTAAGTAGTTTAAGTTTTAGATTTTTACTCTAACGACACATTCTTTAATGACTCAAACTGTTCACAGAAGGAATATTCATAACTGTCAATTTAAGAAAAATTTTAAATTACTCTAATTTTCTAGTTAAAGGCTAATGGTGAAATGAAAGGTAAAATGACAAAATACAATAATTTATAGTCATTAAAACTAGATTTTAAAATCCTACATCACTTAGCATAAATGCAACTCTGTACCATACATTAAAATCATATAAATAAACAAAATAGTATTAAATTTCTTTAAAAAAGTAAACATAATGGAATACAGAGGGACACACTTTTTTATTAATGGTTTAGGTAGTGATTATGGATTATTTTTCACCTTTATACTTGTGTATTTTTCAATTTTTAAGGAAAAAACTTTCATTAATTTTTAATCAGAAAAAGTCACACAACTGAAACAGGAGCTAAAAAATCCTAGCAGTTGGGCCATTTATGGTTCTTAGGAAAATGCCTATGAAAGAGTACCTCTAGAGAGCATCATTATGTTAAAATTTAATTAAAAATATGAGTTAATAATAATGCTTGGAAATAAATGTTCTATTATGTTAATTAGCTTTTGTGTAAAAAACCAGGAGAATAAATTACAAATTTTAAAAAGTTATTTAATCAGAAATCTTTATTATTTTTAAAAATGTATTCTTTGGTCCCTATGGAAGAATTACAGAATATGGGAAATCTAATTATGTGAAAGGTTCATTCCTCCATTAAAAGGCCATAATTGTATTAGATCATATGCCACAGGAGTTGGGAGAACATACATTTTCTACGTATTTCAAAGTAAGCCTTTCCTGCCCAACCAACAGTACATTCACTTCGCACATATGCCATTTGCTGGGAGTAAAAACAAACACCTTAAGTATTGTTTACTTTTTAAAGGTCATTGAGATATAAATAAAATTAGTAATTTACTTCCTATATCTTCAATAATACCAAAGAAAACTTTGATCAAAATAATTTTTCTTCTGCACCATCCAAATTACTTTACCCCTACCCACACACATTAGATTTTAATGGAGTAGTATGTGTGAGTTCAGACCCTGAAAACATATTCTAAGGAGGAGTGCTGAGAAAGACTGATTCATAATGTAATTTTGAACAGGAATCATACCTAATATTCATGAAATGTTAATTGTGTGCCAGGCTCTACTCTATCTACAAAGGATACCTCATAAATAAGACAGAAGATTTGTCCTAGTGTATTCTACATTCTGTGGGGGACTCATGGCAAAAAAAGTAAACAAATAATCTTATAATTTCAAACAGCAAAGTAAATTAAATCAAGTCATGTCGATAAAGAAGTGACAGGTGAGTAATTTAGATGGAGTTCCAACCAGTGATGCATAATCAATAAGACTTAAATGAAATGAGTGTGTGAACCCCAGGAAATACTGGAGAAAAAAGACAGCAAAGAAAAAAGGGCAGAGAGGAAGGAGGTAAAGAAAGAGAATCGAAATATGTTCTATACATGTACCAATTCCCCACAATGAACGTGATCTTCATGTTCTACAAATATTTATCAATAGAAACAGAAGATTAAAAGAAATAAGATGGCAAAGGACCAAAAGGGGCAGTAATGGTGAAAAGCTGCTGAACTGGGGAAAATTTGTTGGAAAAGAGATGGAAGAATTAGCCAGGGACTATATTATGTGAGGTCACTTGATCATGGTAATGCTTTATATTTAATTTCATGTGACTAGACTAGAAAGTTTTGAGACACATAACGCAATTTGACTTAATATTTTAGTAAACTCAACCTGCTATTCAACTGATCATAGATACATTTACGAGAACTGGAGTAGCAATAGAAGCAATAGGAATCTACTACAATTACAAATAGAGGCTTAGACTAGATACATAGTGTTAGAGGTAACATGAAGTACATTTTGACAATATATGCAGCAGGGAAAAAATACACTTTAATAAAAGTAGAGCATGTAGCTGAAATCTTATTACATAGTGCTGGATTAACAAATTTAAATCAGGCCAAGGAACCAAGCAGGAGAAAATTAGGAAGATTGGTTCCTGTAAAAATGTAAATTTTAAAATTTATCTAAGGGAGACTAAAATTGCCTAAGGGAAAATTTGGTCCTTGCTTTTCTGCACTGTAAAAATCTTATACATGTGATACATATTTGTCTTCCCAATCTTTAGTGTGGTTTATCAATGACCTAGAGGATGAATAGCAACATTCTCCATCTCCTCAACACCTTTTCCATGCCCACTGTTGATACTTCTCACTACTGTATGTAATCTATGGTTGGCACAGGCAGCATTACGTACTGGTATGTGGTGCCAAATATTGCCAAGGAGGTCCTCTGTGTTTTGGGAGTGAACTTTAGTAGGTAAATACAAACATATCCCCTGAATACAGTAGCTTCTTGCAAGACCCTTTGTAGTTAAGGATCAGTGAAACAGTGCAAGGTGATAGAATCTGGTGTGGCTGTGGGGGAGTAGTCAGGAAGGTACAACTTTATATGGTAGTGCTGAATTTCAATCTTCACACTCACTAGAAATTTCATTATGTAGTCTTTTGTTCTTTTAATTTTATGCAAACCAATTGTAAGCAGTTTTCCAATTGGAAGTCATTGTTAGGACATATTTGTTATAAAATATTTGTTTTTGAATAGTTCTTATGTCACTATGAGAAATTTCAGAATTAAATTTTTAGAAACAAGCAGATGTCAACAAGATGTTAGTTGGGAGAGTCCCAGCTCATGGTCCTTTCCACAAACAATCTGCCACTCATCAAAGGATAAAAAAAAAAAGCACCTTTAAGAAAGTGTGGGTCCAGGTCATTAGTGGCAAAATTTAGGAGGTTGCAAAGCCCTAGACTTAAGAAAGCTGTGTTTAGAAGCCAAGCCTATGCTTCAGTAGCAGGATTACTAAATGTTGCAGTTAAAAGGGAAAGTACATCCGTATCTCTCTTTACTCCTCTTCACTCAGTTACAGCCTTATTTGGCCACAGTCCTGCAATTAGCTTCACCTGCCAAGGGACTTGGGAAAAGGTACGCTTACTCTGCTTCTGGTAAAAGGCCTAAAGCTCAACTGCAGATTCCAGAATAACCATGTGACCTGACTTCAACCCCACTCTGACACGGTCCTATAAGTTCTATGTTCTTAGGCACATACCTAGGAACTGATGGTAGCTTTTTCAGGAACCCAATGTGATAGCTCCCATATCTATTTCTAGTAATAAGCCTACTCTCTCCAGGTAGAATATAGACCCAGAAGTTGTCCTATTACCTGCCTCTAGCTTCATTTAGCTGCTATATCATTAAGACAGCCCTATCCATTTGGAATGAAACCAGTGTATAAAGTCAAGGAGAGTGTTATTCCTTAACATGCAAATATCATAGAATACTGTACAGACCATGAAGAATCAGGCCAACATGACCCCACAAAGAGGAAACTAGAAAAACCTTCATAGTTGGCACAAAAGAAATAGATACCTATGAATTACCTGAGAAGAATTCAAAATATTTGTTTTAAGAAAGTTCAAAAAGGTATAAAAGAACAGTAAAATCAGGACAATGATAAATGAACAAAACATAAAGGCGTACAAAGAAATAAAAGTCATAAAAATAGATGTTTTGGAGGTTAAGAATACAGTGCATAAATGAAAATCATGACAGTTTCAATAACCAGTTCAATCAAGCAGAAGAAAGAATCTGTGATATCAATAGTAGGTCATTCCAAGTCATCTTGTCAGAGGCGGAAGAAAAATGAAAGAGTGAAGAAATTCTACAGGACTTATGAGATATCATCAAGTAAATCAATGTATACATTATGGATGGAAGTTACAGCAGAGAATCAGAGTGAGACAAAAAGAGGGAGGAAGAAGAAAGGGGGAGGGAGAGAGGGAGAGAGAAAGAGAGAGACACACAGAGAGACATTATTTAAGTTTAATAGCTAATAGCTAAAACCTTCCTAAATCTTGGGAGAGTTACAGACATCTAAGTTTAGAAAGCTCAAAAATTCTGAAAGAGGAAAAAGATTACACTGAGACACTATAATTAAATCTTCAAAGGTCAAAGACAAAGAACATTTTGAAAGCAAGAAGGAAAACAACCTCATCATTTGCAAAGGAGTTTTATGTGGTTATCAACAAATTTCTCAGCAGAAATATTGCAGAACAAAAAAATTAGATGAAATATTCAAAGTGCTGAAAGAAAAACAATCCCTGCCACACAAAATACTGTATGAGGCAAAACTGTCCCTCAGAAATAAAGAAGGGATAAAGATTTTCTTAAGGAAAAAAAGTGAAAGGAGATGACCACTATTAGAACTGCCTTACAAGAAACGCTAAAGGAAATTTATTGTGTTGAAATGAAAAGATGTCTATTAGTAACAGGGAAGCATATGAAATTATCAAATCCATTGGTAAAAGTAAGTATATAGACAAATTTAGTATACTATTATGTCCGTATAAATTGTTATTAATTCTAATAAAAGTTAACGGACAAGACTATTGAAAGTAGCTATAGAAAAAATAACTTGTAAGTGAGTAATCTATATAAAAGGTAGTTTGTGGAATCAGTAGTACAAATCATGGGTGGTAAGTAAAAGTGTAGTTTTTGGGGAGTAATATAATTTTATTTACTTAAAATGGATTCTAACTGTAAGATGTTTTACATAAACCCCATGGTCATTAAAAAGAAGAAAGTTGTAGTAAGAGTGGAAGAAGCAAAGGAACTGCGAGCTACTTAGGAACTATAAGTAACAGAATTGCAGAGAAAATCCTTACTTAAAATAAGTATTTTACTAATTAGTTGCACAAAAACAATTACATTAAAATAGTTTTAGCTCCCCAGTCAAAATCCATACAGTAATTGAATTTTTTAAAAAAATTACTAAGATCCAACCATAAGCTAACTGCAAGAGAATCATTTTAGCTTTAGAAACACATAGGCTGAAAGTAGAGAATGGAAAAAAGATACCCCATGCAAGTGGTAACTAAGAGACAGCAAGAGTGCTCACTATTTTATCAAGTAAAATACACTTTATAAATTCAAAAACTGTAACAAGACAAAAGGTCATTCTATAATGATAAAAGGGTCAGTTTAACAGGAACATATCTCAATTATAAATATATATACCAAACATTAAAGCATTTAAATACACAAAGCAAACATTGATACTACTGAAGTGAGAAACAGTAACTTAATAGGTAGTAAGACACTTTAGAAACCCATATTCTATTTAAAAAAAATAGGTAATCCATGCAGAATATCACTAAGTAAACAGCATAGGTAAACAACACTGCACATCAAAATGATCTAACAACTTGTAGGGAACATTTCACCCAACAGCAAATGACAAACCTTCTTCTGAGTGTGCACAGAACATTTGTCAGGATACAGCACATGTTCAGTTAAATGACTACAAAATGTCTTTAAAAATTCCAAATAAAAAATTATTCCTAGTTTCTTTTCTGACAAGGATAGAGTGAAAACAGAAATCAGTAACACTCGGAAAACAGGGAAAATAAAAAAAAAATGGGGACATCAAACCCACTTTTGAACAACTATTGAATCAAACAGGAAGCCAAAAAGGGGTTTAAAAATATCTCAAGAACAATGAAAACAAAAGCACAATATACCAAAACTTCTAGGGAGCATCAGAGGCAGAACTGCCTTGGAAGTTCAAATCAAGAAACACATGCATTGAAAAAGAAGAAAAAGCTCAAATATATACCTAAGTTTATCAAGGAATTGGAGAAAGAAAAACAAACTGAGCCCAGTGAGAGAAAACAATATAAAATGTAGATAAGAAAATCATCAGAAAACATCAACAAAATTAAAGTTGACTTTTTAAAAAGGTAAAAATCAATAAACCCTTAGTTACAGTAAGATAAAGAATGAGAATATTCAAATTTTTAAAATATCAGAAATTAAATATGAGATATTATGAGATGTTTAAGAAATAAAAAGGATCATATGAGTCTTTTATGAAAAATTATATGCCAACAAATTAAGTATCATGGAAAAAAATAGACAAATTTTTAAAAACATACAATCTATTAAAACTGAATCAAGAATAGAGAGCCGTAGCATGCCAACAACAAGAATATTGTATCAGTGAGCAAAATTTCAAACAAAAAAAAGCCTAGAACTACATGGATTCATGGGTAGATTCTACGAAACATTACAAGAAGAATATCGATCGTTCTTAAATGCTTCCAAAAAAATGGTAGAATAGAAAACATGTCCAGATTAATTATAGGAGGCTGGTATCACCCTGAAACAAGTCAAACAAGGCTATTACAAGAGAAAACTACAAGTCACTAACCTTTATAAAAGTAGATGCCTAAATTCTCAAAAAACGCCAACAAAATGAATTCAACAGTAAATTAAAAAGTTTATGAACCATGACGAAATAGGATTTATTCTTAGGATTCAAGCATGGTTTAACAACACAAATCAATGTTCTACGTCTGTTAAAAGAAAAATTTCAGCACAATGAAAACACTAAAGAGTATATAAGCAAATAGTGATTCATGAAAGAGAATCAACAAACTAAAAGAGATCAGGTTTTTATAGGGGGAACATAAAGTAAAATAGAGGATAATGTTTGAATAGATGCTATAATGTAGTTGTCTTATTTTTTTTTTCCTGTTGGAGAGTCCATACTTACATAAGGACAAGGCAGGTGACTACTTCTGATTACCCTTAATCTTTGTTTCTCTAATACAAGCATTTGCAAGAAATGGCCCAAGTTGTTTTACTTATGCTTGTAATTTAAACAAGGTTAAAGTTAATTAAAACACCTAACTGGTCTTGTCTGCCCTGGGATTTTTCCAGGCCTGGTTTTCATTTTAATTTGCTCTAACATGGCATATAACATAATGAAAAAACAACAGGAAACAAAAAAAAAACATGATCATGTTATTAGATATGAAATAAATTTGACAAAGTTCAATTTAGCAAAACTGTCAACAAAATAGTTATAGAAGGAACTTAACCTGGATACAACTGAGACAAAATGGGAAATTCTCACAGCTAATGACATAATCAGAGGAAAAAATGACAGCTTTCTGTCTTTGCTTATGGTATTATAACAAGATACCACAGATTGGAAATTTTATGCATAACAGAAATTTGTTCCTCATATTTTTGATGCCTGAGAAGTCTGTGATTGAGACAATGTGAGGACCAATATGTACTGGGAGATTATCTAAGGGTCTTTCAAGAAAGTACCTCATCACCACGTCAGAAGAAAGAAATGCTGTCCTCACAGAGTGGAAAGGACAGAAAGGCAAAAGGATGCTTCCTTCGAGCTATAAGCGTGCTGATCCCACTCACCAGAGTAAAGCTCTCAACTTAATTACTTCCCAAAGTCATATTGGTTAATACTGCTACATTGGGAATTAAGTGGCAATATGAATTTTCAACACAGCATGGTCATTCAAACCACAGCAATTTCCTTGTAACATCCAGCGCAAGACAAGGATACCCACTCTCACTACTTCTATTCAGCATTATAACAAAGTCTTAGAGCAATTAACAAAATAGGAAATTAAAAGGCACCTAAGACAGAAAGATACAAAATACTCTGTTTACAGATGACATTATATATGTGTATACACATATGTGCATGTGTGTATATTATAGAATATTATTCATTCGCAAAAAGGAGATCTTTTCATTTATGACCACAGGGGTGACCCTGGAAGTCATTACAGTAAAAGACATAAGCCAAACACAGAAGGACAAATGTTGCATAATCTCACTTGTATGTGGAAACTAAAAACATTGAACTTCTGAAAACAGAAGCTGGTAGTTTTCAGTGACTACAGGATCTGGAAAATGAAGGGATGTTGTTTCAAAAGGATGACATTTAATTCATGTGAGTTGAATAAGTTCGGGAGTAGAGCATGGTGATTCTAATCAATATTGTGTCATGATACTTGAGAATTATTGAAAGTGACTTAAGCGCTCATATAACATACAAAAACGGTAACTATGTGTACTGTCATATACCATCACACTTTAAATTGTGGTAATCATTTCACCATGTACACATGTCAAAATATCACCTTGTATACCATAAACATGGAATTCTCAGTCAAGAATACTTTGATAAATCTGAAAAAACAAAATGTACAAAAATAAATAAATGCAAATGATATATAAATGCAGGAAATAAAAAACTGTTAGAATTTTAAAACTTCAACTGATATATTTTTTCAAAAGTGGGGACTGAACCTAGTACTTTCTCACTTATCTTCATTCTCTGCACATGTGTTTTAGTTTTTATTTTGAATCAGGTTCTAAGTTGTCTGGCTGGGCTCTAACTATGTGTTAGCCTACTAAAGTGCTGAAATGATAGGTGTGTGCCATTGTGCCCTGCTAATTGTTATGAATTATGATAATTCATAGAAATCACTTAGGTTATCAATCCAAATATAATTTCCTGCCAAGAATTTGAGAATATCACCTTAACAAAGTTTTAATGTGAAATTATGTATCCATTTCAAGGAATGAAACCATGTAATCTTATTTTCCATTAACTTTGTTTTTAGATTGCATTTGAACATTTTATACATATTTCAATGTAATAGTTTGTCTAATATTTTGTTTATGTTTTAAAATTCTAATTATCCTATGTCAAAGGAATGTTAAGATGCATATAGTTGCCAAATTTCCTCTATTTTTCCCCAATGAGACATTTATGTCTTGCCATTTCTTTATGTACCATGATTTAATGAAGCCCAAAAGTTGAGGAAATGGTCTATCTTAGGAAAAATCTGTTAAGAGCATGGAGCCAGTTGAGTTGTTCATGTCTAAATAAGCTAAGAAATTATGTTGCCATGTTACCTCTTAAGCTTTTTAAGAAAAAATGTGAAGTAATTTCCTTTTCTCCTCTCCAAAAAGGAAATTGAGATCGATGCTCCTTTTGTACCACTAGAAAAGAAAGAGGCTTTATTTTGACAGAATGAAAGAATTAAAATAATTTTGAAAGTGTTTGGAGGTCGAGGAAGACTGAGTTTCTCAAGATTAAGGATAAAAGGGAGGGTAATGTCCCTGAAAGCATAATTCTGGTTCCTGTGCTCATGTGGGGCCCAGGTAGCAGGATATCCAATGGAAAGGTCATAGAGTGTTTGTCATGTCTATGCCATGTGTGGTCAATAAACAGGATTAAAATGGATCACATGGATTCAGACTGCCTATTTTCAATCATAAGTTGGCAAAAGAATCAAACCTGAAAGGAAATATTTTTTTTAGTTAACCCAAGGATGATTTATAGATAGCAGCATTCCAGAAGAAAAGACAATGATATACAGTGAATACTTGTAAGTCTTTAGACCTTAACTATGAAGGAAGGTAAGTTGACACAAAATGATTTGGGTAGTCACTTTCTTCAAGTAAAGCATAATAGACCAAGGTGGGGGGCATTTTGCAACATTTTGCACTCTAGACATTCTCTTGAATTCTTATTTGACAGTGCTTGGGAGAATAAAATGTCTTCTTCTTCCCCTTTCTGCTCATAATGACTTTTACTGGGAATCCTGGAAATGATGACTTAAATCAAAGTATCCAACTTTCCAAAAGTATTTTATTCTCACAGATGATTCTCACCTTATTATGAAGGTATGAAATACATACACATTTAGTAGATACTATACTTTGAATTTTGATGTTTTCCCAGGTGAGCAATTAGTGGTGTCTGTGATACTCAAAATGTTGGGCAGAGGCAGCAAGACAAAGCTCCTAGCCAGCCACGTGGTCACAAGGACAAACAATTGACATTCTTCAGTGTACTGCTACTAAACATTGATGCTTTGTAGTTGTATTCAATGTGTTTTTGACTTAAAATACTTTTAACTTATGACAGGTTTATTGAGATGTAATGCCATTGTAAATTGAGGTGCATCTTTATACACACTTTAAGAAAACTAAGATAAAACATACTGTATATAATCCAGAAGACACCAAAAGAATTAATAAATACAAGTGCTGCTTCTATACGAATTTAATTACTCCCTAATGAAGTATGCTTTACTCTTGCTATGGTACTCTGTATTATATGTATAATATTCACTTGCAGATGGAAATTAAAGAAAAGCCTGGAAACATAGTTTTCCTCTGTGAGAAAATGTGATATCCAAGCAAAATGGCAACATGTTTACTGTGTTTTATTTAATATGATGTTGTCTGTTCAGATCTAGAAGGAGCCTCAAAACTCTCATGCATTTAGATGTAGGTCTTTTGGAGGGTGGTTAGACCGTGGGGGCACTAGACTTATGGGCAGGGTTCTCTGGATGAATGTACTATTGATAGGTGAGGTCTGGTCAGAAGAGGAAGGTCACTGAGAGCTCACCTGGAAGGAATATCTCCCTTTGCTGCTCCGCCCTTCTTTCTCTGCTTCCTGGCTGCCGTGAGGGGAACAGCTATGCTACACCAGTCCTTTCCACCATACTACTGAGCCAGTCAACCAACTTCTGAAACTGTGGGCCAAAATAAACCTCTCCTCCTTTTAAATGTATGGGATATTGTATCTCCTCAGCGGGAAAGTAACTGACATGTGTTTACTATTCTATATTATTGATTTTTTATCAAACATTTGATAAGCAGAAATGGTGCAATCTGAAATAGTTCTTGTAATTTATTTCTACAAAGGAAATTTAATGTTTAACTGCTCTCAGAGGACCTTGAAAGAGGTCTAAGAAATAAGAAAAGACAAAATAATTGATTTTTAAACATCAAGAATTAAACATATTCCAGCATTTAAATACCCTAATGAAAGTTGGGACTCAGTAGGGTGCTGAAGACTTCATTTGTCATGTGTAACAGTTTATTTATTTTTCTTTGTTCCCAAGCTCAGAGATGATCTTTGTTCATATTGTTCGTTTATCTTCGATCCATACATGATTTATTTTATTTGACTATGGGTTTTTACTATATGCATTATCTTGCTTTTCATTTTTTTATTTAAGAGAGAAAAAAACACAGAAAAGAAAAAAAGCGAAAGAGACAAACAAACAACAACAACCCCAAAACAATAACAATACAGGCTTTCAAAACAAAATGGTAGGAATTTAACAATGGTCGTTACATTGCATATTGTTATCTTCAAAAGGTTTACTTAGATTACCAGATAGAGACATGCAAAATTGTTCTAATCATATGAGTATTAACTGTTTTTTTCCAAGAACCAGTAGAATTTGTAGTATAGTCATCTTAGTTATCATATATATATATATATATATATATATATTTATACACACACACATACACACACACACACATATATATATACATATATATATAAAATTTATATCTTTTTCCTTTTCCCTTCCTTCTTTCTTCTTTTTTCCATGCCAGTTACTTTTCCCCTTTGAGCAGTTTCTTACCCTTACACAATATTTATTGTAGATTTTGGTATTATTTGCTTTTTCAGTTTCTTATACTAGGGAGGCAATATGATTTTTATACATGTGAGTTTGATTTATTTCACTTATATGTTCTCAAGTCACATCCATTTACCTATAAAAGCCTCAATGCAATCCTTCTTTATAGCTGAGTAGTACTCCATTGCATAAAAATGCCACATCTTTTTATACATTCTTCAGTTCATGGGCATTTGGGTTGCTTCCAAGATTTGGCTATTATAAATCATGCTGCTACAAACATAGGCACACATATATCACTGTGGTATGATGCTTTCAATTCTTTAGGGAAAATGCCCAGAAGTGGGATAGCTGGGTCAAATGGAATTTCTAATCCTAGCTTTTTGAGGTACCTCCACAGTGATTTCTACAACAGTTGCAGCAGTCTACATTCCCATCAACAGTGGATAAGTGTTCCTTTTACCCCACAGCCCCTCCAGCATTTGTTATTTGTTGATTTCTTGATCTTGGCCGTTCTTTCTGGAGTGAGATAGAATCTCAGTGTTGTTTTAATTTGCATTTCTCTAATGACCAATGATTCTGAACATTTTTTCATGTATTTATTTGCCATTTGTATTTCTTCATCTGTTAAGTGTGTATTCATCTCAGAGGCCCATTTTTGGATTGGGTCTTTGAATTTCAGGGGCCTCATTTTTTTTTAAATTCTTCATATGTTATAGATAGAAGTCCTTTGTCTGAGGGACAGTTGGCTAATATATTTTCCCAATTTGTGGATTTTCTTTTCACTCTTTTGGAGATTTCTTTTGACATGAAAATACTTTTTCATAAGATGAGATTACAGTTGTTGATTCTGTGACGTATTTCCCATACAGTTTGATTTTCGATCATGAACTCTCTGACTACCCCTATGTCTTCAAGATTTTTGACTACTTTGTCTTCCAGTAGATTTAGTGTTTCTGTTTTAACATTTATATCTTTGATTCATTTTGACTTTAGTTTAGTGCATGGTGATAGACAGGGATCTAGTTTTAGTTTTCAGTGTATGGAAAATCAGTTTTTCCAGCACCACTTATTAAAGAGGCTATCTTTCTACTAGTGAACATGTTTGGCCCCTTTGTTGAAGATAAGGTGGCTGAGTGTGTTTGTAGTTGTTGCTGTATCTTCTAATCTAGTCTGTTGATCTTTAGGTCTGTTTTTATTCCAGTACCATGCTGACTTTATCACAGTAGCTTTGTAGGATAACTTCAAGTCAGGGATTATGATGCCTCCTGCCTTGCCTTTGTTGCCCAGAATTGCCTCTGCTATTGTAGGTCTTTTCTGGTTCCAGATGAATTTTAGGAACTATTTCTCTAGATCTGTGAGGTATGCTAATGGAATTTTGATTGGAATTGCATTAAATCTGTATAATAATTTTGGAAGAATGGACATTTTCACAATGTTTGTTCTTCCTATCCATGAAAAAGAAATGCCTTTCCATTTTCTGAAATCCTTTTCAATTTCTTTTTTCAGAAAATGTAATTTTCAATGTATAGATCTTTTATTTCCTTTGTTAGATTGATTCCTAAGTATTTCATTTTTGGGGGTGCTGTTGTGAAGGGTGTGGTTTCCCTTATTTTTCTCTCAGTGAGTTTGTTGTGTGTGTACAGCAATGTTATTGATTTTTGAGTGTTGATTTTGTATCCAATTACTACATTACTGGATTTGGTTGTTACATCTAGAAGTTTTGAGGGTCTTCTATGTATAGTATCATGTCTTCTGCAAATAATGATAATTTGCCGGGTGTGGTGGCTCACGCCTATAATCCCAGCACTCGGGAGGCTGAGACAGGTGGATCGTTGTGAGTTTGAGACCAGCCTGGGCTACAAAGTGAGCTCAAGGCCAGCCTGAATGGCATAGTGAGACCCTGTCTCAAAAACAGGGTTGGGGATGTAGCTCTGCAGTCTAAGCGCCTGCCCAGCAAGCACAAGGTCGTGAGTTCAATCCCCAGTGCCACACACACACACAAATAATAATAATAATGATAATTTAACTTCTTCCTTTCCTATCCTTATTTCTTTTATTTCTCTCTCTTGTCTAATTGCTGTGGCTAATGTTTCCAGAACTCTATTTAGCAGGAGTGGTGACAATGGACATTCTTGTCTTGTTC
>RJWT010029365.1:0-14935 GCA_004365215.1 Cuniculus paca | reverse complement strand
TTTGTGGTCCTACTGGAAAGAACATTTCAGAGCACAAAAAAATTTTATATTCTAGCTTTTCTTTTCTTTTTTCTTTCTTTCTTTCTTTTTTTTTTTTTTTGTGGCACCGGGGATAGAACTCCTGACCTTGCACTTGCCAGGCAGGTGCTTAGGCCACTGAGCTAGATCCCCAGCTATTCTAGCTTTTCTTGTATGGAGGAGAAGTTCCATTGTTAAGGACTGACAAAAATCCAAGTTTCCACAAGTACAACCAGAACGTGACCCCAGCACCTGGTTTTATGTTTTCATGATTTGCTATCTCTCCATAAAAACCCTTATTCATTCAGAGAACATTTATTGAAGGGAGTTGTGATCTACCCAACTCTCTCAGGGAGTGAGATGAATGGAAAGGTGATGACAAACACCAGAATGGGGACTTCCCTCTGCTGAGGAGCCAGGTGAGTGAACACAGGTAGGACATTGTGAATCAGAGATAAGGCATTGTGATTCAGAGGTGGGGCATTGCAACGAACAAATTATCATGGGACCACAAGAAGGAAGATAAGAAGAATTTGCTTTGTTCTGAGCTTTTACTGTATGCCAGGCGCTGGGCATTGGTATGGGGATGGGAAAGGAAGTAAGAAAGTGGGAAAATAGATAGGTAATTAAGTCAGGATGGAATCTGATGGAAAGTCACTCCTGGGCATGGTTAAGGACTGGCTGCCCAGAGCACAAATGGTAGAGGGAGTGGAGGTACTGATGGTCATTGTTCTGTCCACAGGGGGGATCCATCCGGGCTCCAACACAGAAGAAGCACATCAATACATTGGTGATGTAAAACCCTAACTCTGAGGACTGCATGGAGGATGCATGCATATGGGAAACAGAGGAGAAAGCACAGTTAGGAGCAAGTGGCAGTTGCCAAGGCAAGAAGCAATGAGGGCTGGGTAGCTGTGTTAGAGGACAGAAGAGGCAAGCAGACAGCCAGTTGTAGCCATGGACTTCATAATGGATTCACCAGACAGACAGTGCCCAGCACACACTGACTGACAGTAAATACTGTCTTCTCTCTAAATTCACACACACATACACACACACATGCACGCACGCTGCATAAAACTTTATAGGTTATTAGTGTCTTTAAAATCCTACCCCAACATAAAATCATATTTTTAATGCTAGGAACATAATTTTTAAAAGTATAATCACATTACTGTTAAAGTAGAATGGCATCCAACAGACTAGTGCTTTTGAATGGAATTCATTCCCAGAATTGTGGCTAAAAGTTAAAGGATGCTACGCTCTTATAAGGAAATGGTATGGTACGTCATGCACATTTCTTCTGCCAAATATTGAGTAGTTTGGCTGTCCTTCTTTTTGTCCTAATTTTTTATTAAGTATTTCTCGGAGCACCATTTAATGCCAGCTGCTGCACCAACAGAATTCACTGACAGAGCTGTGAAATACTTCCGCTGATCTGATAGTGAACCTCCATTAAAGTTGAAAACATAGTGGTCTGGTGAGATGAAGGTTTATAATGGTTTTTGAGGTAGTCCAGGAAAGTGTTCAGATCCAGCACTCTCTGTTATTTGAAAATTTCTTATACTCAGACAACAAATCTATACCAAAACTTTATCTGTAAAAAAAAAAAACTCTATATCTATCTATCTATCTATCTATCTATCTATCTATCTATCTATCTATCTATCTGTTTTGAAAAAGGCTTGGGTATCTTTTTCAAAACAAATTAGGTATCCCCTTCACAGATCTTGGAGCTCTGTCTGGGAAGATCTCCAAGAACTTCTAGCCTCATCAGAGTCTGACAGTACTCTGGACAAAGGCACAAGGTAGCCGTTGAACCTCAGGTACCAGATCATGGCTGCAGTGTCCCAGGGCATCTTCTGTGGTTTCAGCATAATAAGGCAGCCCCTCCTCCTGAGCAAAGTTGTGACCCTCACTTGGTAGATATCCAAGCCAGTTACTACCATTCCAGCAGCTCTTAGTTAGCCAAGATTTCCATTAGCAACATTACTTTCCCACTGAGAACTATTGATGCTGTCCCTCCTGTCCCCTGGGGTTTGTCTCTCAGCACCTGATACTACCCGGGTAATCAGGATTTCATGGAAATGTAATTGGAGTGGTATAATGGTAAGAAATTCTTTGAGTCATAAAACCTGAATTCTAATGGGTCTCATTAGCTGTGTGACCTTGAGCGAAGCAAGCCTCTCTGTGTTTAAGTTTTATTAACTCTGCCTTGTGGATAATGATGCCTAGTACTCAAGGTTGTTGGCAAATTTAAATGAGATTGTGTATGTAAGAGCTTCTAGAACAAGGCCTGGCTCATAGTAGTTGCTCAGAAAATTATAATTCACAAAAGTTTAAAAATCCTTCTCTAATGATTTGTATGTTAAGAAAGTCAAGGTGAAAATTCTTCCTGAGCCTTGTATATTATAAATGTTATATTTCTTTGGAAAAAAGTTCAAATTTAGAGTCTATAGCTCAAGTGAGCTGGAGACTTGTAAATATTCATTTGCAGTTGTCCTTCAAGCATCAAGAATAGTAGTTCTGCAAAATGCCATTCTGGTGATGCACTATACCTTACTATGGCAACAAAACCAGTGGTGGAAATACTTTGCTGAGATTTAACGGTTTATACATCAATAATGATTCTCTAAAAATAGAATGTGCAAGAGTTTCAACAAGTACCATTTTGAAATCATTGTGCTCTAGGCCTTATGCTACATTCTCTACAAACAGTGTCTCCTAGAGTCCTCTATACAAGAATGTGAGATGCTGTTCTCTTGGTTTTACAGATGAGGAAACCAGGGTTCAGAGAGGCTAAGTCCTCTACTCAAGTCATAAAGATAGCACAAGTAAGACCTGACATCCACATGTTATCCTTTCCTCCTTTTGCGTCTCTGTCATGTGTACCTCAAACTGTGTCTATTTGCTTCTTGAATAACCCTCCAGTCAGAGAGCATGTAAATAAGTACCCAGGAAAGCAAGGTTACATTGCAGTTGCTCTCTGGACTCCTGGTAGGGAGTGGGCTGCATGGAGCTGGAAGCTGTCAGAGGCTCCTGAATGAGAACTGAGTAGAGGATAATGCCTGGATAGTGATGATCGCCCGGGGCTTCGGGAAGGTTATGTGTTTGCTCAGGGTGCAGTAGAGGCATGGAGAGTGTTGACTCTAGCTCTTCCTCTTTTCACTAGGGCAGGCACCTGCAGGAATAGACCTTGCATGGGGAAGGGTACCACTTCTAATTTGCATAAAGGCACCAAATGGACAGAGCAGCAGTAGCACTGGAATAGCTCATTTGAGAACCATGCCAGGCCGCGTTCCATCCACAGAAAAAGCCTGCAGTCACACAGAGCTGGAGGGAAGGGTGCTGCCGAGAAAATAGACCTGTTCCTCTCACGTCGAGTTCAAAGGAAGGTGCCAATAAAGCAAAATATTTAGGAAAGAAGAATCAAAGGCAATTAAGTGTCTGCAAGGACCAGAAAAAACCCTACCCCACCAAGTGAATACTGATCTACTGTTCGAAAGGGTCATGAAAAAAATCTACGGAAAAATTGCCCCTTATAGTGGAAGCACACTTAGATATCTAGTAAGTCACCAGCAGCGTAAGAGGAACTGTAAATATTAATGAAGTGACAGGGCAAGCATTTTAAAAGGAGCTTTTTCTCTGAGTATCTTTTGTAGAGGGGAAAATCGTTAAACTTTAAAAGGATATATATATTTTTTTTTATTGTATACTGGGGTTTTATAAAGCACTGCCTCCTGCCTGATGCTCTACAATGGCTTTATATTCTTTAGGCGAGAGGCATTTGAGAATCTATAAAGTGGGTCAGGCCTAAGGTGATATGAATTTATAATAACAGGAAAGAAAGGAGAAAAGGAGACAAGCTGAGACAATAGGAGAAGGCGGGCTAACGCTAGCTTATTTGTGACAAGATGGAATTATCAGGGAAAATGGAAGAGTGAGGAACTGATGGATCTGTGGCTTGGGGATCTCAGTGATTGGAAAGCGCAGCCCAGTAAATGCAGAGGTGCTGGAGATGAATACGTGAATTCATGTTTGGCTTCAAATGCTTGTTAAAAATAACTCACACTTGAGTGGTTTTCTGCTCTTTGAAATCAATTCTTAAGAAAACATTCCAGAAAATTAACGAGGTTAAATCTTTATTTCTGTCCAAAATACATGTTTCCAGATGGTCTTAAGCTTTCTGCAGGCTTATGACCAGAGAAAGCAACCTGAGTTGAAAACATTGTAACTTGAGAATACTTGTAATTCACCTAACCTACTAAACACCACTGTTTAGCAACATAGCACTCCGTGGAGCACTGGCTGTGTATGCTCATGACTTTGTGGCTGGTGGGAGCTACAGGTTACCTCTGCTGTCCAGAATCAAAAGAGCTTCATTAGAGAATGTATGGTTAGCTTGAGAAGAGACCGAAATTCCACTCTGGGGTCAGGTTTCTCCCAAGCTTGTATTGCAGTCACACCTGCTTAAAGTTGAAATATCATAAATCGAAACTTCAAGAGTCAGAGGCCTGCAGGAATAAATAAGTACAGACACACACACACACACACACACACACGTTATACACACAAATATTTGTAGTCCTTATGTGTTAAGCCCTCTATTGGCTTCTGCATTAAACAGCCATAGCATTGTCCAGAAATCAGTGTCCAGTATAAATGCATAATTTTCTTGTATTTGTTGACTAAATGTAATTTTTCAGATTTTTGCACCAATTTATCATCTGTTAAATGATGATAATCATAGAATGTTATAAGGTTGATTTCTCTGTGAGGTTGCAAAATCAAATGTCAACTTAAACTAATCAAATTTAAGAGCTAGAAGCAACTTTCTGAATTATCAGATTCAAATTCTATGTAATAAACATGCACATGTGAGTTATTTTTAATTCTTTATTCATTTTATCCCTTTGAAATAACCATGGTACACATGTCAGCTAATCAAAATAGTAAGTAATAAGTAGTTTTCACCAAGCCATTCAGAAATCTATAGTTACTTCTGAACTAGCGCTCTGTGTGTGTGTGTGTGTGTGTGTGTGTGCGTGTGCGTGTGCATGTGTGTGTGTGTGTGTGTTGGAGAGTGTTTTTTGTTTGTTTTGTTGGCATTTCCTTGCAGCATGTGGGTATTGGAAGATGATTGAAAATAGACAGATCTACTTAACAATGTAAGTCTTGATGGAGATTATAAAACTAAAACTCTCCTGCTGAGAAGGAGGAAACACTTTTAAAATAATGTATTTATTGGGGTATAATTCATGTACCATCCAGTCCTCTGATTTAATGTGTCTGATCCACATTCAGGAAACCATTGTCACACTAAAGTTCAAAACATTCTCATCCATCTCAAAAGAAACCTCTTGATCCTTAACAATCCTTCTCTGTTGCCCTCTTCCTTCCATCCACTGACAGTCACCAATGTGCTTTATTTCTTTGTGGATTTGCCTGTTATGGAATTTCATGTAAATGTGACAATACGATATGTTGTCTTTTGTGGCTTAGCTTTTTTCACTCAGCATAATGTTATCGTGATTCATTTATGTTTCAAGGTATCAATATTTTTTTTCTTTTTTCGTGACCTAGCATTTCATTGTATGACTATACCAACTTTTTATTTAGTTGTTGGTAAGTTGATTAACATTTTGGTTGTTTCTACTTTTTGAGTATTAAGAATAATGCTTCTGTGAATATTGGTGTAGAGGTTTTTAATGTGGATATATTTTCATTTTTCTTGGATTTAAGCCTATGAACATAATACTGGGCCATATAGTATCTCTATGTTCAACCTGTTTCAGGAATGTTTACCAATATGCTTAAATCATTGTTATTGTTACTAGCAGTGGATTGGAGTCCCATTCTCTGCATTCTCATCAATTCTTGATATTATTATTTAGCTTTTCTATTATAACTATCCTAGTGGATATGAAATAATATCTCTTTGTGGTTTTATTGGCATGTATCTGGTGGCTAATAAGGTTGAGTATATTTTTCCATGTACTTATATCCTACTGAATTACTTGTCAGCTATCACAATAGTGAAAGAATACCAGAGTAGCTCAGAAATAACTTTTTAATTTAACAGTTGCTGAAAAATTGGCAATAGAGAATCAGACAGAGAATCAGAACATGAGATTCTGGTGGATATAGAAAAGAGGTTATCAGTGCAGTGCCATTAGTCAAGAAGTATAGAAGAAGACTGTGTTCTTTTTCAGAATATAAGAAATATGTCTGTGAGTATTTGTTTATCTGCAAGTAAGAGAAAATCTGGCAAATAATGACAAAAACAATAGGGATGTGTATCTGTATTCATATTAGAAATATCATCCACAGATGAAGTCAGTGGCTGATGTCGGTTTAGCTACACTTCAGGGCCAGTGACTGTTCAATTTTTTAAAATGTTTTTTGAGAATAAAACTTGAAAACTTTTACCTGAGAGTGCTGTCTCCTACATTCTCAGTTTTCATGCTTAGTTTCAAAGTGGGAAAACTAGGTATAGTGAAGAATTGTCCTGGTTCAGTCTATTTCATTTTTACTAGGAAAGCAAGAATTCTTCCAGAACTCTGCCTCACAGGGACATCTGTTCACATCTCCTTAGCCAGCTCTGCTTCACACGGTCACCTGGGTTGAACAGACATAAAAGCCTGTGTGCCTTGATATCGTACTTGATACTAAGATGCGGTACCGTAATGTAACCATTTTGAGAGTTTCATTTGAAAACTTTATTCTTTTTAAAGACTTTCAAGGCATAATTGACATGCAATAAATGTACATATATAAAGCGTACACCTTGATATTTTTTATATAGGCACTTATGAGGTTATCACCACAATCAAGACATTGAATATATCCACCCTCCCAAGAAGTCTTTAATACCTCTGCATAATTTGTTTATCCATCTCTTGGCACTAATCCTCACTTGCCAGTTGTGGCAGACTTTTTTCTAGATTTCATAGCTATTTCCATGTTGGTGATCATGTCATCTCCATGTAACTGACGTTGCTATTTGTTCTCATGGTCCAAAGTTTCAGCATAGTTTTCTTGTCTTGCTGGACTCGATAGGACCTTTAGCATAGTGAGGAATAGGACAGGTGAGAGTCAACCTGTGTGCATCATTTCTGATCTTTGAGGAAACCTGTTGGTTTTCCACCAATAGGTATGATGCTGTCTGCATGTTTTGTATCTGTCCTTTATCACGTTGGAAAAATTTCCTCCTATTTCTACAAAGGCTGATCAAAAAATACAGTGTGTGTTTTAGTAAAATTAGAATAAAAGATACATTGCCATTCATCTCCCTCACTTCAAACACATGTACTCCATAGTTCTTGCCTCTTTCTGAAGCAGTTCTTGAAATTCTCTTTTATGTGATCGGAAACACAGAGAAAAGTACTGATGTGCTTCATCCAATGGAAGGAGAGGTACATGAAAACATTGTGGTGGGTGCTCGTCCACGTTGTTCACCGACTCTGATGCCGTGCTCTTCCGTGGCTCTTTCCCAAAGGCAACATGGCAGTGAAAGGTTAGCACTTTGAATCAGCTCAGGACAGCAAGCTACCATGGTGCAAATACAGACATAAAAAAGGGCTTCCTCAGCTGCTTCAGAGAAGCACAGAAATGATGGGATAAGTGTGCTCAGACCAGGAAGTACTATTTTTTACTGTCTTTTACACAAATTCTTTAAACCATCACTGTATTTTTAACATACTTTTGTAGATGCTAGGGTATTTCCAGGAATGAATGTTGGAAATATCAAATTCTTTTTCTGCACCTATCAATAAAAACCAAGTCTGTTAATATAGTAAATTATATCAAAAATTTTTTTGAGTATTAAACCTATCCTGTTTTCCTGGAAATGTCTTTTACATAGTTGTTCCATATAGTTCTTGATATACTATAGATAGATGATAAATTAGATGATAGCTAGCTAGCTAGAAAGATAAGGAATTTAGTTAAAGTCACTAGTTTTCGTGTAATATTATTGGTAGTTTTCATGTAATATTGTCTAGTACTTGAGCGATGCTGTTGGAATGTGTTGGAAAATAGATTCCTCTTTAGGTTTCTACAGCATTTATTAGAATTGGCATCATTGATACAGAAACTTTGTTCCATTACCTCTGGGTGGAAACCATCTATTTCCTGACATCTGATTACATGCATGACAGACTTCATCAGTGAAAACATCTGCATCTGGAGTTTTCTTTGTGGGAAGATTTTTAACCAATCTCTTTTGGGGCAATTTTTAACTAAAAATTGATTTTCTTCAGGAGATATTTTGCTATTTAGGTTATCTGTTTTCTCTTGAATAAAGTTTGATAATTTGGATCTTTCAAGGTAACTATATTTCATGCATTATTAAATTCATTGGACAATAGTTGTTTTTCAGGGACTTGACCTCACCCCAACCTCCCAAAATGAGTGTGCAGTAAATAACTTAAATAGAAACAAATGGTATGGTTTTGGGGGACTCCAGGAAGTTCAGAACTCTCTCTCAGGAATAGACAAAGAGCTCCATCAGACAGCCCAAATTTATTTGGTTTTCAAACACAGGAAGGGAATATTGAGGCAAGGTAGGAACTCAGCAGGACCTTGGGAAGTTAGTTCAAAGACTTCTCCAAGCAATACATTTTGCCGATTAAGAGAACTGTTTATCTCTAAGGTTGGCAACTTTATAGCTCTGGAATAGGCAGAGTCGGCAGCCCCTGTCTACAGCTGCCTCAGCTGTGGTGTCATCTTGGCTGCAGAGCACTGGTTTTCCAACATGGCCAGAGGTCCCTGCAAGGTCAGAAATTTAACCATTACAAAACTTTGTCTTCAACAGTTGTTCATACTTTATTATCATTTTAGAATCTATAGAATGTGTTGTGATACCACTTTTTTCCTTCATATTGATAATTTGTATCTTACCCTTTTTATATAGTTTTTATATAATTCAAAATACACTACACGGAAATAGTTCACTGTACCATATACTTCTTTGAATTATATTTATCTTCTTAACAAACTAGATCTTTTTTTAAATTTTTTTTTCAGATTACTACCTAAATTGATTTCAGATTGCATTTCTTTCTTTTGTTTCCTTTGGTTTTTTATTTGCTGCTCTTCTGCTATTTTATTTACTTATTTCTGCAAGTGTCTTTTTGCTTTATTCCTTTCTTTCTCTGAGCCATTCTTTTCAGGATGTCTGGTGGATCCAAAGACAGTTTTTACTTTGCTTTCCATCCTTGTTGACCAGGTTCTCTCACAATGGCTCAAGAAAAGATTGCACCATACTTACTTAGCATATCACATCTCTTCAAGAATTCATTTGGTCTCTCTCTTCTTACAGCACTTAATGTCCAAGATCATCTTAGTTGCTTAGTGACTGACTCGTCACACTTTCTTAGTTCTAACTTTCCACTACTTTTTGATACGAAAGCTTTGTTCTATGCCCTCAGCTCCATTTTCTGGCCCCTGTCTTAGAAGTACTTTACATGAGGTTAAATGTCTTTTCAACTCACAGGACACCTGCAAGAAGTTAATATTCTTAGAGTTCCTTTGTTATTTAGCTTCTTAGCTCTACATTTCTACTATTGTGCTTTGTGTATGATGTGGTTGCATACTTAATAGGAAATCAATAAAATGTTCATTTAATTTAATTGATATGCTATTATCTCTAGTTTTTAAATCACGTGCCATATTTCTCTCTGAAAAGTTATCAAAAGAATACATAATTTTTATATTTCACTAGGAATGCACCTCTCTAAAAAGTTGTAAGAGTATACCACTTTGCAGTTCTATTATGACTCAAGGCACTAGTGGAGAGGGTACTTCTATAAGAAAGTCAACAAATAACCAAAGTGGCAAATTAAATTATTTAATCTTCTGTTTTAAATATCACTTTAGAAGATTTAATATATCATCTGTTTTTAATCTTTAAAATCTTCCTTCTTTTCATCCGGGATCAATTCTTATATAGTCCTAACATAGTACAAGGACACAATTCGTTGTGCTACAGATTTCTTTGAACGTTATACCACTGCTCACATCAGCAGGAGGTTTCTTGGAATTCAGTAGCAGATTTTAAGACCATACATGTTTTATACAATATTACACATATTTTCCTTCTTATTCTTCTACGATTTTTTTTTCAAAAGGAGGGCCAAAGAGCTTTCCTCATGTTATTAAAAATGAACATCACATTCTGACCTGTCTTATAGAGAACAAATTTTCATGGTGACTAAAAGAAAGGAAAGAACACTTTTTCCAATTTGCCATGGTGTAAAGAGGACAGCAAAACACTATTGAATTTCTAGAAATTTCTTGAAGAAAAATAGGAGATAAATCTTACTGACTGAGTTTGTCATGGATTTTTAAAGTATGACATATAAAACAAAAAATTAAAATAATTTTTGCTTTTTCAAAAGTGTGGTTAAGAAGTAAAAAGGCAGCCATAGAATGGGGGAAATATTTATAAAAGAAGAACTTTTATCATGCAGTAATAAAAAGGGAAGGCAGGGTTGGGGAGATAGCTCAGTGGCACAGAGCCTGCTTAAGTGCAAGGTCCTGAGTTCAATTCCTGTCACCAAAAAAAAAAAAAAAAATGGAAGGAAAGTTAGCTGATGAAACTGGGGCATAAATTTGAAGCAACATCTATTATGTAAATACATTGCAGTGGAAAATGTGTATGAGAAAGAGGTCCAACATCAGTAGTCATTAAAAGAAATAAACATTTAAACCTCAAGCAGATACCATGACACACTCCTAGCAAGACCACAGTGAAATAGTCTAAAAGTGCCGTACTTTGCTCAGTGTGTGGAGTGACTAAAAGTTTCATAGCTTGATGGTGGAAATGCAAATACCAAAGTTTTGAAACACAGTTCAACAGTTTGCAGAATCACTTAGCATATGACCCAAGCATTGTACCTGTAGGTATTTATCCAATAAGAAGATAATACACATTCACAGAGAAGAACTGTAGATGAAGATATGCTGCAGCTGTACATGCAATAGCCAAGAACTAGAAATAATGAAACTCTAACATCAGATGAGTGGATGAAAAAATTATAATATATTTCCACAGTGGGTAACTACTTGACGGTAAGTTACCAATTTTTGCTGAAACCTGTATGAATTTCAAAATAATTATGCAAGTAAAAACTGGCTACCTACTGTATGATTTTCTTTACATAAATACAGCTAATATATAATTCATATCAGTGTTTTTCTGTGAAGAGGCTGAATGGAGAAGGGTAAGCAAGAGAGATTATAGAGGAAGAAAAGGACACAATGGATGTTTTCATCATACTGATTGTAGAGCTAGTTCCATAGATGTGAACATAGGTTAAAAGTTATCAAAATGCACTTGTGAAATATGTGCATTTAATGTATATGAGTTACAACTCAATAACTTTTTAAAAAAAATAACAGAATAGAGGATGAAAGAATCGAGCACTTTGCAGAATTTTGAGACACTTATGTCAAACTTGACAACCAGGTAAATTTGCTCTAAAAGACTCCTGTAAAATCTGTGATGTTTCTCTAGTTCTCCATCTGCCTTTCACCAAACTCTGACAATTTAAAGGCATTTCTGTATTCACAGAAGCCAAGGTATTATTTTTAATCAGAATTCAGATTTCCAAGACAGCTTGACTCTTTTTTAGGTTACTGTGGCTTCCCGCACCCTGCATAGCCAACATGACACCTGCCCAGCCATAGGCACAAGCATCTGGCACTCCTGTGGCTGTTCTTCTAAATTCTTTTGGGGATTGGGCAAAATCTCCTGGCACCCACTGTCATGATATGTCTGTCAGTTATATGTTGATGACATTGAGGGGCAGGGCTGGCAAAATTGTAGAAATGTAGCTGTGAAAAACCTCACTGTAATATTTAGAGGATTAATGAGCAAATAAAAATTAAAGACAAACCAGACAGACAGCGCTTGCCTTTTGGATCAGATCACCTTCCTCCTGAACCTTCAGTTTAATTTTCTAAGTTGTTTTAAGGTGCGCATAGGTAACAGTTCCCGACATCCCCATCTATATATAGAATTACATCAGTACAAGAACATCTGTATATCTTTCCATTTTAAGAACAGTATCACACTTTCTAAAAATAAAAAAAGCAAAACACTTGGAAAAGCACTATGTGAATGGAAGTGCTTGCGTTATTTTTATTTATAATTTAACTTCCTTCTAAAATGCCTCTGTGGAACACTTCTTGTGAAGGATAACACTGGAATTTAATTTGAAAAGTCATGCACTTCTCAAACCAAATCTCTTGATCTTAAAAAAAATTATATATTTTCTTTGAGGGTGCAATAATTTTTTTTTATGTAAAACTTCCCTGGCGTTTTTCCCTCAATGTCTATTAGGGATAATGTAAATACATGTGCAAATACCCCTTTCCATGATGGTTTTTGTTTGTGTAGGTTTACTTAGGCACTAAAATATTTCATTCTTTGATTGTTAGATGACAAGATGCTACCAAAATATTACAAAGTATTATAAGGTCATGGATATTCTACTTTTATTTGATGGCCTTCACCTACCTAAATAAGATGTATTTCTGCATAACAACAATGTGAAAATATTAGGTTAAATATATACTAGCTAGAAAAATAGTAAAAATATAGAGGAGTATAGACCAACTAAAAGCATTTCATTATTATGCCCATTATATACTCAGCATTTTGGAATACATTTCCCATCTTTAAGAAACTAATGATTGGGCTCAGAAACCTTTTAAATTCCTGCTTTTATTTGTAAAATCTCTGCCAAAGTCTTAAGGGCCTTAAAAAATTAAAGCCCAGACAATCCCAAAGGATTTCTATAAATGCCAGAGCTGCACAGAGAAGGCTGTAGGTAGTAGCTGTTTATGCCAGGATTAAATTCAATTCCTCTATATTTTTAATTAGAAGTGTCCCTAAATAGTACCCACACTGCCTTGTCCTGACAGTCAGCCCAGGTTTTAAGATTGTGGTTGACACTGAATTCCCATGCAAAGTATTCTCATAGCGTTTACTAGATTACTTGTGGCCAACTTAAATCAGTGAGAGGAATGCATGTCTAGCAGTAGGATTTGCCTCTTAGTTTGACATGTAAGATAAAGTTCTTTTTTCACAGATGTACACAGTGTGAGCAATGGCATTGGGAGCATTAAGGACTTTCTGTCCCTTGCTTTCTTCTAATAAATGAGGTTCAAAATACTACCTGTGTTGATGAATTAAGTAGGTTATGACAGTGCCCAATACAAAGCAAACATTAAGAATGGTTATGCTTATTTTAAAGCATTTCCCTACAAATAGGCAAGTTTAAACAGTGATAGTATGTTAGAATATACTATCCCAGTGTATGTAAGTAAAAATTGTTATTATAAGTTAATGCTTCTCAAAATGTGATTTGTGGAACGTTCACCTTCCGAATCAATTGATTAATTTGAAAAAAGTTTTGAAGCTTGATAAGCTGGGGTAGAAAATCCATGATAACTACAAAAGAGTTTAATTTTATTGTCTCAGGACTTCTCAGAGCCTTAAATATGTTAATATTCTATATGTAGAACTTATATATTAAGGTCAAACTATTCCTAATGACATTCGTGTTTTCTGATCTATCAGTAAAGTAAGCATCACCTTTTGTTTAATGAACAAGGTGAAATTGCTAATAGTGCTTTATCTCCTATTCCCCAAATTGTTTCCACAATTGTGTAACACAGAGAAAGGGAGACATTCGTGTGGCGACATGTGGGTGATTGTAATGTTTTAAGGCTACATATGTGCTTGCTTTTACAGCACATATACTAAAATATTAAGATTTTGTATCTTAATATTAAGATATTAAGCTTATGCAGAACTGGAATTTTTGATCTGGGAATGGAAGTTTTTAATAGGACACTTTACTAGTATCAGAACCATGAGAATATTTATTATCTCATCCTATAAAAGGTCTACAAGACAGGCTTGAGGGTTAGTTAATTTAGCAGTTCAGTGACTTGCATCATGGACCTCTGTTCTGTTTGTTTCCTTTCCTGTGATTACCATGTTGGCTTGTCCTCTTCCACTGGACACCAAGTTCAAAACAGTTCAAAGCATCATCCCAGACAATGGTGACCAATTAGGATCTGGGAGCAGCTAGTGCTCTCCTTTACTCAGAATGAGACAACCTATCTATATCCATTCCTAAAACAATTTCTTTGCAAAGAGAGTAAAACTCACCTGACTAATTTGAGACAATTGCAACTTTCTAGAATATACCAGCCTCCATGAAATAGGTGACCCCATAGGTTGAACAAGCAGCAAGCAAAAAAGGGGGAAATGATTGGTAGATTGCCAACTGTGGTGTCTGTGGCATAGAACTCAGCTTTTGTTACTGTGTATGACATTGTTGGTGCTATTTTCAAAGCTAGTAGTATTGAAATACTCACATGAGTGTATATAAAACTGACTTTGGACACTTCAGGAGAGGCAAAAGCACACGGTGCTAACCTGATTGCTCTTATTCAACTAAGCAACTCGTTAAGCTTTTCTACTTCTAGCTGCTGGGACCTGGATTTGGTTTTGGCCACTAACAAATTAAAGTTTGCATTTTAATAAGTAAGTTTAAGATTTTAAGCCTTTGCATTTTACACTACTGGACAAAAATTCAACTAGTAGTCAAAAGGAAATAGCTATCATCAGGTACCATATCTGCAGACCTTTAAAAAGATTACTGAAACCAAAGTCTAGACAGATTGAATTTAGTAGATTTTCTCCCCGTGCTATAATAATTACCTGCTATTTGGTGAAACTCTATATACTTTAAACTCAAAGCATCAAATATCCTAATGTGTAAAGTTCTATGTTAAAATTCATAGATGTGAAATATGTTTAATTACAAATATGAAATAACAAAACATATTGTGAAGACTGTCAAGCACTTGTTTTGTACACTAGAGTGATTTCTCTTCT
>RJWT010029364.1:0-14948 GCA_004365215.1 Cuniculus paca | reverse complement strand
AGAATTGAGGCTTTCTCACTGACACATGTTAGAAGAATTGCAAGGAAAAATTTAAAATAAGGGTTCTTTGGAGAAAGTGTTTGGTTCATCAGTTTATATTTAAACAACATTCTTAAATATTTGTCTTCATTTCCATCACTAGGGAAGCAATACATTATTATAAAACTTGAAAGTATTGGCTTAAGTGTTATTTCATTGGTTACTAAAGTTGTATTACCTACTTGATCAAATTTATATGCTGAAGTATAATTGAATTTGGAAAAGAATTACTTTTATTTGCTGCATTTTAATAAAAATGCTATTTTGGGATAAGATCACAGACTGAATCATAAAGTGAAATACCAGAAAACATGCTATTTTCACAGACACAGACATGGCTTCTAATCACCACTTTGTCACTCACCAAATGGCCAATGATTCCTCACCTCTAGGCCAAAAGATAATGTCCCTGAGCTGTTTTTCTCATTTGAAAACTAGGGAGTGTGGCCAAAGCAGTTTTCCAGCCTGATTGTGTAAAACAAACCTGACCAGGTTTAGAAAAATTCAGATTTCCAAAAGTTCATCTTCCCTGATTCAGGTGAGCTCAAAACTTGTTTTTATATAATTATGCCTTATGGCTTAATAAACAACCAGATGAAAATAACCCTGGGTTAGAAGAGTTGTCAAATTTTTGTTTGCAAAATTCCACAGTGAACCATAAAATAGCACCTAAAAAAGGGATGGAAGTGAAAAAGGAATTATTTTTCAACTTATGTGGTTGATAGTTCCTAGAATATAGTTTGAAATTCCTTAGGATCCCCTCCCACATTTTCATTTGTAGCTATTACTGATTTGGAGGTGAAACATAGTGCCAACTATGGGTATCACAAAGATCTTGATCCTGACAACCAGTGTGTTGTGATAAAGGTAAAAATTGCTGCCACCTTGATTGTAACAATATGTGCAATATGCACTAAAAATTTTAAAATGTGCATACTATTTAAGAAAGCAATTTACCTCTTTGAATTTAAACTAAGCCAAATAATCAGGCTAGAACATAATGAGCTGATATAATGCATTAGAGTTATTTATAATAGCAAAAGCAAGTTGAAATTAAATAGCACAAGATTTAAGTCAACGTTTTCCAAATAACTTGGAGAGCTTGTTAAATAAAAATTGAAGTTCTTAAGATCTTTTCCTAGAGATTCTGATACAGTAAATCCAGGAGAGAGCTCATGATTGTATATTTTTAAGCAATCCTCTAGGTGATTTTTATGATCCAGTAAGTTCAGGGACTGTTACAATTAGCAAATGATGTTTAGAAATGAAACGACATATAGCAATTAAATTGATGATGTAAATATTTATAATGTCATGGAAAGCTATAAATATATGTACCCAAATTTTTGAGGGTTAAAATATACAAGTATACTGATTACCATTTTTATTAAATCAGAGATGTTTATTGATGAGATTTGAAAGAATTTATTAGTGATACCGCTGTTGGGATGAGACAAGCATTTACCTCGCTAAATTGAATTCATTTCAACAATTGATAATCATTGCAGATGTCATTTTAAAAATAAAAAGGAAGTAAACAATGAAAGAAAAGGAGTGTTACTCCTCAATGCTGGGCAGGCTTTTTTTTCTAAGGACCAGTGGTGGCAGGTGTTAATTTAGAGACTCTTTAAATGCAAGGGAACTAGCAGTGTGAGATGTGGGACACTTCACCTGCCTCCCTGGAGTTTGCTTCAGGCAGCCCCAGCTCTGGTTCTTGCATTTTAGATTTGTGTTTGTGCCTGTAAGGGCAACACTGGGTCTAGCTGAAAATGTTTTTCCAGAAGCAGTTGGAAAGAGGGGTCAATTGGATCAAAATAAAAAGGTTCGTCTTGGTTTCTGCTAAATTAGTGCATTTTAGTAAAGGTTTTAATTGCCAGTGAATTTACTTCCTGCATGGCAGTATTTAAAAATATATTTACTTAGCTCTTTGGTATTTAAGCTTGTTTCTCTTTGTACTGACCTGAGTAGAGACAGAATAGCTGTCTTAGCCCTATACTACACGACCCTTATTACACACATTCAACACAATTGGGCTTATAGTCAGTTTCCACTGAACACTTCTCTCCACAAGAAAGAAGTTTATTTGCATTAAAAAGGAAGTCTTTGATGGGTTTTATTTTCTATAGTCCATTTTTTAAAAATAAGGAATTATGCCCAAGAAAATGAAAAGGTGAGTGAAATCCTTCTGAAACACATTTGGTGTACAACAAAATATTTTGGCATGTTGCATTTAAAGTGCAGAGATTAACTGCATACACTTTTGTGAAATGCTTTGAAGATAAAACACATTTTCTCAAAGCTTAGCATTATTATTCTAATTATTATTTTCCTTTTAAGTATTCATTTAAAAAAAGCCCACTCTACATATTAACCAGCTTAGCAGCAAGCTTTTATTTCCTTCTGTTTTAATACAATAAAAAAGCAGGTGACTCAGTCTTCAAGCATGTCTTCACTTGCTGTGTGTAGATCTGTAGTTTCTTAGAATTTTCTATACCTTGTGGTCATGACATCAAGACTTGAGAACAGAACTGAGTCCAGGTCCCATCATGAAATTATATTCCGTGACTTTCCAAATGTTTTGAAGTACTCAACTCATGTTTCTTAAAAGTTTAGCATTCTCAACGTAATGGTTCAGTTAAAATTGGAATAAGTGTTCATGTATCTGTGTGTATCATGTGACATTAATTTGTAGAATAAAAATCAAAGTTCAAGAGGCATCAGTTTTGAGGAAAATAAATAGAACTGATGTGAATCAAATCTGTTTCTCCTCTCTTGTGGTCATACATCAACTTGCTCCAAGCACATTTCTTCTCTTTGCAGTTGAGCACATGCCTAAATAATGATTTTCAGAGATTAGAAAACTAGAAAAATGTGCATTATCTATGTCAACTAAAATTAGTATGGCCCATACGATCATGAGTCATCAAATCACCAGATGAATAATGTAAACACTATAGAAAATAATTAGGTGCACCAGATCCTTGGGGGTGTTGGTGAGTTAAATCCATATCAGAATGCTTCAATAAAGTATTGTGGTGGAATCAAGTACAGTAATCCTACAGAAGAACTGGTTTGAAAATTCCCAGTGTCTTGACTTTCCAGGTAAAATTAAACATAGACAATTTGTTTGGTCAGAATCATAATCCAAAGTTTACTTCAAACAAACCAGAAAAGATCAAGGACATTGAAGGGTATTCTAGTTACCTGGCCCATAAAATTGTTTTATGGAAGAACATTGTATTTCTCTTGGGCAACACTCTCAAAATCTTGCAAGTCACCTCTGCTAGACAGCATGTCCTATGTATCTCTCATGTGACCAGCACTAGTTCTTGTGGCATCAATAAAAAGGATCAGTAACATTGGTAGTCAAACAATAATTCAAAAAGAGAGAAGTTAAGAAAATTGAATATCTGATATTTACAAGTTAGGACGGGATGACTGAAGGTGAGACCCAAGAAGAAAGAAATCAGGGTCTATGGAGAACAAACCCTATTCAGCAGTTCTACACAGCTTTCTGTTTCAATGTTTGTTCAACAAATTTCTATCGCAGCTAGCCCAATATTAGTAAAGCACCAGGAATTAGAAGGTTAAATTCTTTATTTCCTTTAAGGTAAGTGAGCAAGCCATACAAGCATGTGTGTATGCTCACCCTCACAATACCCACGTATGCATGATTATTCTAAAATATGACTGGTTTAATCATTGAGAACCAGTCACACTGCCATTCAGTCACGGAAATAATACATATTAATCCTATGGGAAGTTCAGGAATTCATCAGGAGATTAACATTCTAAGTGTTTTTAAACTGTATAAAGGTCATATTTAAGTTTTTATCTTTAAACTTTTTATCGATGCCTGCAGAAATAAGCCTAGATTATTTGATGAAGTTTCAGAAAAGGTAATAGCTGTGTAAATACCATCACCAAAAGGATACTATATATTACCAGCACCAGGACAGTCCCAAAAAGTCCCTTATAAAAATTTTCTTTTTCTTAAAATGATTCAACATTTGGCAGGAGGAGAAAAATGATAGGTGGAGAAAATAGAACAGGCAGAAAAAAATTCCTGTTCCACCATTTGTAGATAAAAGGCAGTAACTCATATTGAGAATAGTGCATGCTATGGTTTGGAAAACTGTTAGTGTCCCCTACTCATTTTTGGGGTTGTTTGTTCACATGTGGGTTTTTGTTTGGGTTTTGTTTTGTTTTGTTTTGCTTGTCTTTTTTGAGACAGGGTTTCACTATGCTTTTCAGGTGAGCCTTGAATTCACCTTGCAGACCAGAGTGACCTTGAACTCGCAGTAATCCTCCTACCTCAGCCTCGCCAGGGCTGGGATTACAGGTGTGCACCACCAGTCTGGCTCTCTCACTGTTTTCATGTGTTGAGATTTAATCCTCATTGTGAGGGATTAAAAGGATGGAATCTCCTGCTCTGATGCTTAGACTGGCAGCCTTTGGGAAATGATTAAGGTTAGATTAGTCTCTTAGAGGGAAGTCGTAAGTGGGTTCCTGGGAGTTTTATGAAGAGCGCAAAAGACCAGAAGACACAAGAGGATTCCCCATCTCTCTTCATGTGGTGCACCAAGCCACTTCTGATCCCTGCCAGGAAGAAGGCCACCTCCAGATGAGTACCCTGGATCTTCGATGAACACCATGAGCAAAGAAAATGTCTTTTACGCATGACATGCCCAGGCTGTGATGTCTTATTAACACTCAAATATGGATTAAGACAATGTGCTTACTACATATGTGTTTAGCTGTGATAATCCATATTTCTGAGAACAGTTTGGGGAAAATATGAATACTGTGTGCAGTGTTTCATTTCATTTTACTTTTAATTTATCATGCAGTATGCTACAATAGTATCTTCCTGGTATATACTTGATGAATTTAATATGTGCATCCATTTCAGGCACAAACAATAAAACTAGGATTTAAAGCTGCTCTATCTCCTTCCCGCACTTGCCTTATGCTTAAACTTCATAGCAGCACCTTTCTCCTACATCCAACTCTTATGGATCAATGACAAATTCTTCACTAGAATATTTTGATCACTTCAACCATGACAGCTAAATAGGAATTTTGAAGTACGCAAAAAGTCATCTAGGATGTTTTGTGAATCAGCAGTTAATTCCTTCCTTGCCTAGAAGTAGTTCATTCTACACATGTGGCAGGTTCTTTATCTGTTTATTTGGTGGAGGACATTTTGATCTTTTCCAATTACTATTGTGAGTGGAGTTGATATGCATGTTCCCATAGAAGTTTGCCTCTCTCTCGGTCTCTCTTTCTTTTTTCTTTCTGGTACCAGGGATGGAACTCACAACCTTGTGCTTGCCAGGCAGGCACTTCTGCTGCTGAGCTATATCCCTAGTCCTATGAAATGCTTATTTCGCTTAATAAGAAATGATGAAACTCTTGCACAGTGGTTTTACCAGATTTACTTCTTTATTTTGCTGCAAGGTATATACACTTACCAGTTCTTGTGAATTGATTTTTATGAGTATGCAAAATTCCTTGAAACACTGATAATATTCTTCCTCAAAAGTCTTCTTTCTCTGGTAATAATATAGCCACTCTAGCTTTCTAAGAGTTTGTATGGTTATATTATCTTTATATTTAAAGTGAGTTTCTTGTATAAAATATATAATGGAAGCATTTTAATCCACTTCTATACTCTCAGTTTATGTGTTTATATCATTTATATTTAGTATAATTTTATATATCTGGGTTAAGGTCTACTATTTTACTCTTTGTACTCAATTTCCTAGTGTGCCGTTTTTATTGCACCTATTTGAATACCTGCTTTTATGGTTGCTCTTAGGATTACAATATATAGATTTGTACTCTCACATTCTTACTTAGGACCAAAATTTTACCACTGCAAGTTACATTACAGAAATCTTACAATATGGATTCTTTCACTCTCTTAACTTCATGTCAGAGCTCCTTTATGTATTGTATTTATGTAAATTAAAAATGTCATGAGGAAATGTTTTAACTTTGGCTTTCAATTGTCAAACGTATGTGAAAGAACTCAAGAGAATAACAGTGCACTAAACTAATTTACATATTTATGTTTTCTGTGTACTTTCATTTCTGAGGTTTCAAGTTTCATTGGAGAAGTCATTATCCTTCCGTCTGAAAAACTTCTTTCCTTCCCAGTTCTTTTAAGCATTTCTATCAACAATGAATTATTTTACATTCCTTAACTGAGACTATTTTTTGTATCGCAAAGATATTTTAGTGAACACTGAATTCTATTCTGACCGTTCTTTAACTTTGACTTACAGTTCCTATGGAGAAATCTGTAGCATTCAATAATCTCTCCCCAATTGTTAATGTCTCTTTTTCTCTTGTTGTTTTATAGTTTTTCCCCTTTGTCTTCAACTTTCAGCAACTTGGTTATAATATGATAAAATTTTTCAGTTATTACACTCATTGAATGCATCATATATTTTACTTTTTGATTATTTACTAATTTGTTTTGAAGTTATTTGCTAACCAGAAATTTTGTCTTTCTGGCAATATTTTAAATATTTGAGAACAGAGACCAAGACTTTTCTTCTTTTCCCACCATATCAGTAAGTACTTGTAAAGGAACCTCCCTTCAGAATAGATTGACAAATGCACTACAGAATGTGTCTTGGCCAAGGAAAGAGTAAAAATGAATCTTAATAGTACCAGGAATGAGCTGGAAAAAGCATCCAACATTATATCAGGCAGACAAGTATTGATGTTTGGAAGAGATAACCAAGCTTAAGTGCTACACAAACTCAAATACTTGTAGAACATTTACTTTAGAATAGAGCTTTTCTTTTGCTATTAAAAGATAATTAGTCATCACTTAGAACATCAAAAGAAACCAAGACTGTGACTACAGATACTAAACAGGCAACACAGTGGCCACTTACATTTCAATTTGTGGAGAGTATCGGAGCAAACACAACCCTTTTCAGTTATTCTTAGATATTACCAATAGCAAGGTCATCTTGAAAGAGAAGAAAATAGGAATGTGTGTATACAAATATGAATTACAATTCAAATTCAGATGTTAAAAAATCACTTCTTTAAATTGTATAAACTCAGAAATTGGCATTGAGCCTCCTATTTTCCTCAGCTTTCTCAGTTTACCTAGACTAGTCCTCTATTTCCTTTCAGTTTTTAGTTTACCAAGATTTGCATTTATTACTTTTTATTGACACGATCTTTTTAGATTTTTAACTTAGAAGCATATTAGCATCAAGAACATCTTCTTGTATCTTTTTTACTTTAGAGTATAGTTTACTGTCTAGCATTAATGAAATAAGTAAACTATTCATTCAATAAATATTTATTGAACACAAAATATGTCTGAATACCATTCAGGGGATTGAGAATTCAACAGTTAATAAGCTACACAATGTGATTTGGTTGAACTAAATTTTATTTCAGAATGGATCCATGTATAAAGAAGAAAAAAATCACATGTGAAAGATATAAGTCAATAAAACTAATGATACAAATCAGAGTATCAAGCAACTATGAACTGTATCAATTAAGCACTAACAATAAAATTACTTGTATCAAGACTTTCATTTTCGTGGATGTAAAATATTGAAATAAATGACTTTATTAAATTAAGCTTAAAATTAAAAACCAGATTTTTACTGTTTTTATCTCTTGTAAAAAGCATCTCTTTTTGAAACAGTAGCAGAGTGTTTAGTACCATGGACTCTGGTTCCATGTTTAGCTCTGTTAGGCAGTAATTACATTACTTAAATAGTTTCATGTGGCTTAGCTTTTCCATGTATAAAATGTGTTTAGTGATAACACTATCCAGATTATATGGTTATCAGTTTTGTTGAAGATTAAAATGTATTATACTTTAAATGTTTAAAATAATTCTGGGTACCTTACAAGATCTCTGTTAAGAATTAGTTTTCATCTTTATTCTTCATTTCTGAATAAGTGAAAGATACAGATAGAAGATGAGAAAATTCTATTTTTGTTTATGCTTAGCATTTTTATGTGTGAATGTCTGAATAGAAAAGTTTAAGTGAAAGGAAATACAAATAAGAGATTTAAAATTTTCTTGGTAAGAGACCAGGAATTGGGCATGTGGCTTGGAGTTCTCTGTACATCATTGTATGTATGAATTGATCAATATACAGGGAGAGGCAAAGGATACATTTAACAAATGAAATTGAGGAATATGTATTATTGAGTATTCCTATTTAGTAACTTGCCAGGATTTGAACTTTCATTGATAAGGAGAAATTTCAAAGGGGATTATACAGGGCTTCTGAAAAGAATTTTTCTTAAAAAAAAATCCCATACAAAATGGAATCAGTATCAGAGTTTGAAGAACTCAGTATAGAATGATGAACACTTTCGTGTTCACATGTAGAAGGTTATTATACTTCTTCATGAATGTATTTTGATTCCCTGGAACAACTCCAGGGAAAAAGACCAATCTGGAAGTTCGCATGTGTGCTTATGCAAGGTACTAATGTTTTATCTCCACAACTTTCAAAACCTGGGCATAATATTAATTTTAATGTTATGCCCACAGGCTAAAAATTAAGAGAGAGGAATTCTTGCATATTAGTTTAGAGACAGCTAGAAAGATCAAGACAGGTATAGATGAGAGGACATATGTATTGTACCTCTGCCAAACTTCCAGCTCAGCATTTGGATATCCTTCCAATTTCAGAGAAAAATCCTATGATACCCACTATGTTTTCTTTAACTTTTCTTCGGTCTCATAACTTGAGATGATATAGAAGGCACAAGACTGGTTGTGGAACTTTCCTCTTGAGGTATGGAGTATAAAGAAAAGTAAGAATGTTCAACCCTTCTTGCTGCACTAGAGTATTCAGGGTTAGCTCACAGTCATCAGAGCAGAAGATAGGTTTCCTATGGTGGGGGTTTGGCATAGTTGACTATCTTTGTTCCCTCAACAGTTTTGCTGCTGTTTTTAGAATTTCAAATGAGTAATCTTACAAAAAGTGCCTTTCACAAGATAGGGAGAACAGTAGGCTCATGAAAAGAACAGTAAATATTTCACAATTAAGCTAGATGTTTTATTTAAGTTATATATGCAACATGGTCTATGTTTAGAAAATTGGTAAAATATGGAAAATTTAAGGCAAAATTTAAAACCACTGTCTGTCAAACTCTTAGCCACTCTATATTTATATCTTGGATTATTTTCATGTTGTATTCCACAGAATTCCCTCTGTTGTCAATTCCCTGAAAAAAAAAACAGTGAGACACCTAGAAGTCCAGGGAACTCTGAGAGGAGAAGCCTTCAGTTTCTCTGCCTGGGTAAGAATGAGGGTAAATTGCTTCTCAGCCTTTTGGCTAATATCAAGTGTAGAGTAAGGGTAAAAAGGCCACTGAGGATTTTTAAAGAACTGTATAAATGAGCAAGGGGAAAGAATTTTAGAAGCTGTTTTGTATGAGGGAAATGGAGAGAAAAAGAGAAATGTCATAAGAAAACATTTTTGAAATTTTTTCATGCTATGCGCTACGTAACCATCTGTGCTAATTCTGGTGGGAACGACAGGAAGGATTATTTACACACACACTTGCTTTCATTTGATGTCATTTACTTAATATAAATCTCTGAAAAAGGAACAACTGGATCAAAGTTTGAGCATCTGTATGTTGTGAATTCATATTTTGCAAGCAATTTCACGATTGTTCAAACTATTTACCAACACTGGGTAAATGTACCATCCTTAAACTTTCTTAATAAGCATTGAGAATTCTTTTTCTAATTGTTTCCAAATTAATATTTTAAAACTAATATTTTGTTGCTTAAATTTGCATTTTCAGCTGCTAGCAATGCTGAATGTTTTATTCTTGTTCTCTTTCTACTTTTGTTTGTTTATACTAGGAACATTATTCACCTCCATTTCTTAGTTTTAGGATCTGGAATTTTGTTTTTTCTACATTCTACCTTTTTAGAAATTAAAAAGTACACATTATCATGGGACACAAAAACCAAATAAAAATACATGAACTCTTACTCTTTTCCAATGTCACTGCTTTGCATATCATTTTTTTTTTCTTTTTTTTTTTTGCGGCACCGGGGATTGAACTCATGACCTTGCGCTTGCCAGGCAGGCACTTAGACCGCTGAGCTAGATCCCCGGCCCTGGTGTTTTTGAGACAGGGTCTCACTATGCCATTCAGGCTGGCCTTGAACTCACTTTGTAGCCCAGGCTGGTCTCGAACTCACAACGATCTGTCTGTCTCTGCCTCCCGAGTGCTGGGATTACAGGCGTGAGCCACCACACCCGGCTGCATATCATTTAAACATGCATGTTCTTGCTCATATTTTTGCTTAAACACATGCAAGCTGACATAGGTATTTTTCTGTTAATTTATCAATTTTATATACATATATAATATATATAAAGTCAAATTTTAATATCTATCATTGTAGCTTATTTTTTACTGTCTATTGTGTGATTATTACAAACATAATACTATTATTACAAATACAATATTTTCTGTTAATATTTGCATATTATTTCATGAAAAACATAATAAAATTTAACATGCTTTCTCCTCATGGATAATCAAGTATTCACAGTTTATTTATTTGGTTGTTTTTCATCATGGTAAATAAATGTTGGAAAAACAAATTTACATATGCCCGTGTGGTTATAGAACACATGCATTTTAAACTTAGTTATCAACTTGACTGAATTGAAAGGAACCTACTAAATTAATGAAGCAAAAATCTGAGTGTGTTGATGAAAATGTTTCCTGAGATAACTTTCATGTGGGTCAGTGAACTGTTGGTGCAAGATCCATTCTGAATGTGGTTGGCATTGCCCCATATATTGAGGAAATGAAAAGTGGCACCAGTTGAATTTTTCTGGAGCACATGCATTTTTGGATGCTACCATTACCGGCGCACATCAGACATCAGCTTCTTAAACCTTTGAGAGAAGACTCACAGCCCTGACTCACTGTGTGGCTTCCAGATGTTAACATGAGGCTGTATCATTGATCTCTTTTATTCTGAGACATCCAGCATCTTGGTCACAGCAATTACTGGATCTCCAGGGTCTCCAGCTTACCAAAGGCTATTGTGGGACTATGAGTCTGTGATTGTGTGATCTAATAAATACTCTTTTGTCATGACATATTCATTCTCTTGTTTCTGTTTCTCTAGAGAACCTTGACTAATACTATACATACATACATACATGTGTGAACATACATGGATCCTAAATTGTTACTTTTGTTCTTTAACCTAGATTTCCTCCATGTTTAGTTCTCAATAAATGATAGGAATGCACTTCGTCATCAAAACCTAAGAAGTTTCCAAAAGGAAAAAATAAATGACCAATAATATATTATTTATAAATATTCAATGTGGTTAGCCATCAGGAAAAGAATGCAAATTAATATGAGACATTATCAAAGTGTCTTTAGAATGACTATTAACAAATCAAAATATAACAAATTCTAGTGAGGACACAGAAGGAAGGAAACTTATACACAGTTGGAAGGAATGTAAATGAGTACAGTCAATATGCAGAATAGTGTGAAGGTTCTTTAAAAATTGAAAGTAGATTTATTGTATCATGTAGCAGCCCATTTCTAGTCATGTATGCAAAAGAAATGAAATCAGCTTAAAATGAGATGCCAGCACATTTTACTGTGGCAGTATTCACAATAATTAAAATATGGAAGCATCGTAGGTGCCCATAAACAGATGAATGGACCAAGAAAATATGGAATACATACAAAATTGAATATTGTGCAGTCAAAAAGAATGAAATCCTGTCATTTGCCGCAATATGGATAGAGCTAGAAGGCTTTTTATTAAGTGAAATAAACCAGACATAGAAAGAAAAGTACCCCATATTCTCTCTACATAAGGAAGTTTAGAATCTTCTGAATACAGAATAATGATTAACAAAGGTTGGGAAAGGAGGCAGGTACGGTAGATATAAAGAGACTAGACCAGTGCATGTTATATGCATGTGTTGAAATATCACATAATATGTACAATTAATTTCAGTCAAATTAAATTGTACTACAAAGCTGATAAAGAAACCTGGAAGTAATATATTTATTTTTGTATACAAACAATGATGTTCTTTAGAGATGTGCAGAAATCTGAACATTTTGTGTACTCACTAAACTCTGTCATACATGGAAACTTTTAAAGGACTAAAATATTTAATACAAAAGTGTTCCGGGTATTGATTTCTTGCTTTGATCTTGGCATCTAATAGAAAGGAAATTTTGTCCTCTTTTGAAATAAGATCTAAAAAATATAATGTCAGAAAATGGGACAAGAAGTAATACAATTTTTTTTAGCTTCCGAAGCTGGAATTTTTGGCCTTCCTAAGAACATTGAGATACTGAAGTGCAAAGGAAGTAAATGAAGAATATATCTACAGTCAATTCCATCTCCAGTTATTTACCATTTAAATTAGAGTGGCAGGCAAGCTTCCAAATTAGAAAAATGTGCTTCTGATCATAGGATAAAGGAAGCACAGTATTTTAGAATTTGATTTAAAATAGGCCAAAGTAGTGATATTCTGAGTGGTTTAAACTTGAATAATTTTGAACCTTGAAAGTGTCTCATTGAAAGAAATTATTTTTTAGTATTACAGGGTGAATCTGGAGAAGAATCCATCTTCACAGTAACGCTGAATCAATCATCCTTGAGGGTCTCAATTTACAGCTTTTAATAGAAGTGAGCTTTACCATCACCTAGGATTTTTATCTAAATGTGTTGGAGGAAATTCTGATTCAGCAGGTCTGAAATGGTTCTCAGCATGCATGTTTTGAAAAAAAAAAATTGGCCTGAGAAATTTTGAATTAAGAACTAGAATCTAAAATCTCTTTTGAAGTAAGATTCTTGTGTTACCTCAATCACAATCACGGGACATAGGAAAACTACGTAACCCTGCTTCCATTTGGAGATAGGGATTCAATATGGCACGAGTGAGACTTCAGGATGGAGCCTGTAATAAGACCCTGTGGATCAGGCACACTGAGATCTCGGAAACACTGCCCTCACATAATCCAAAAACCACATCAAAGGAGTTGGGCTTTATCGCTCTCCACTAACGGCAAATGGTTTGTGACCGTAATGGCATGCCAAGTAGGAACACTGGATGTGAGATTTTCCATCCTGATATATTCAGAGTGAAGAAGATACACATAAAATGACTAAAGATTCTTGATTATACTGAGTGTGGCAACTGGTGGTTTCCCAGTTTGGTAACTTTACTGTTAGCATTCCTGGGGTTCTGTTGTAATATCATACTCACATAGCCACTGGCAATTTGGTTGAACATTCTTTTTGTGATGAGTAAAACCAAAGAAAGTGACAGCCAATGTGAAGAAGTACCTTAAACAATTTAGTTTCTTTTTTGGGGGTGGGAAGGAATACCAGGAATCAAACTCAAGACCTTGCACTTGCCAGCCAGGCATTTATGCCACTGAGCTATATTACCCATCCCTTTAAGTAATTTAAGAGAAGGATTAAATCATGTGTATGCAAAATTATTTCATGAAATCTAAAGACATGAAATAAAGCCAAGCTAGAATCAAGAACTGAACAGACGTGTAGTAACAGGATGTTCCCTAAGCTTTGCTCCTTTCTATTCTTAGCTTCATTTTTCTCTCTCTGAAGAATATTTTTTTTTTCTGTGCTTCTCCAAGCAAGAGGTAGAAGATGGTTTGTGGCAGTTCCCAACTTTACGTCCTTACTCCTCATATATCTATCACAGTACCATCAACAATGTAAAAAGACTAGATCAGGGATATGGCAGCTGAGGTCAGTCTTCGAAGGTCTCAAAGCCAGGGAGCTGGGCTTGATTTCTGAATTAGAGATTTGAAAAGCATGTCAGTGAGACTCACAACAGTGTGAATCTGGTCAAACTCCTTTTCCTCCTCCTCCTCCTTCTTTTTCTTCTTCAGTAATGTGAGTCAAATACAACTTTACAAAAAAATAAATGAATAAAAAAGAAACCCACAAACAGACATGCACTTGCAAACTCGATTACAAGCTATACAACATGCATGTGGCCTTGTTCTCTAAAAGACATCTGCTGCTAAGAGACTCACAAATATTCCTTGTCATGTGCGTAGAAGTAAAGACTCAATAGTGACATCAGCCCCTTTAATTTTTTTTTAAAAAAATGTATCATCTATAAATATTGAATGAGGATAGACTAACCAACTCTAATTTTCTGATCGGAGTTATTGAAATTCACTGAATGCTCTTGATTCTATCCCACTAATTAGTCAGTGAATCACTGACTCTCTTCTCTTCATATACTACTATGGCTGCTTTTCTTATATTCTGCTGCTACATCTATGAGCCCCCCTTATTTTTCTGAATTGGTGGGAAGAAACAGCTTCTGTCAAAGTGTCTCATGGAGAAGGCTCTGTACTTTGAAAAAGGAATATCACTGCTGATTTTTCTATATTTCTGTCTTAGTCATCTGGATCTAAAATATGTTAAATAAGCCCAGGGATATAGAATACAGTTTGGCTGTGACCAGCGAAGATTCATCACAGTGATGAAATTCTCCAGGTCACAATCTATTCATGAGCTTTACAAGAGCACAAAGAGATGACACACAGCATCCAATACTAAGTTTTCTCCATTGCTGTGTTTGACCTATCAGGTCCAACAGAGGTGTGAGGTGTGTTCTGATCAAGTGTTAGCAATAGCAGCAAAGTAAATCAAGTTGCAATTAGTTCATTTTCAATCTATCACAGTGAAATCTAGTTTAAATTTCTGTTTATGTGAAGAAATTATGCCTATTCATTTACATATTTGCTTTGTGAATATTTTCTTGAGACTTTATAAAGTGGAATTTGTCTTGGAATCTGAAATCATGAACATATGATTATCATGTCTGATTTTCTGTTGCAGAAAA
>RJWT010029363.1:0-14948 GCA_004365215.1 Cuniculus paca | reverse complement strand
AGATTATCCTTCTTTGCAGCTGAGTAGCTTTCCATTGTATAAAAATACTGTATCTTTCTTATCCATTCTGCAGTTGATGGGCAAGCTACCCCTGCTTTTTTCTGGTTCCCTGTTATATGGAACATTGTTTTCCCTCCTTGACTTTCATTCTATGAATTTTTTTTGAGTTAAATGTATTTCTTGTATACAGCATATGGATGGATCTTGTTTCTTGATCTGTTCTGCTTGTGTTTCTTTTTACTGTGAACTGAAGATATCTACATTAATGGTTATGACCAATATGCACTGGCTTGTCTCTGTCATGTTATTTTCCTGCTGTTGGCTCCCTACTTTTCTCCTCCATTCAGTTGCCTTCCCTACTTGGCTATTTCCCTTTGCTGCTGTTCCTGGGACCGTGATCATATTTGTCTCTCTCTAGAATATCTTTTAGTACTCTTCATAATGTTGATTTGGTGATCATGGATTACTTCAGTTGTTCTTTGCCATGAAAGTGTCTTATTTCTCCATTAATTTTGAAAGATAGTTTTTCAGGGTACATCAATCTGGGTTAGAAATTGTTTTCTTTCAGGATCTGAAATACTCCACTCCAAGCTCTTCTTGATTTGATGGTTTGTGTTGAGAAGTCTGCCATAATCCTGATGGATTTTCCTTTATAGGTGATCTCATTCTTTTCTCTAACAGCTTTTAATATTCTGTTTTTGTACTGAATTTCTGTGATCTTTATTATCATACGTCTGTTTAGACTTATTTTGGTTATGGCTAGTTGCAGTTCTATATGCCTCACTTATCTGTATGTAAAATTGTGGGAAGTTTTCTGCCATTACTTTGGTAAATAGTCTTTTTATGCTGCTTGTGTTGACACCTGCTTTTTGGCTAACACTTATCAGTCTTAAAATATTTTTCTTCATATCATCTTGCAGCCATTGAATTATTTTCTGGTTCCTTGTTATTTTTAAGAGATCTTTCTTTCACAGTTGTTAGCTGCATTCCTGTTTCAAGGTCTGAAAGTCTAAATTCAGTTTTGTTCAAGTGGTTTTGCCAGTTTTCAATGGAACTTTTAATTTCCTGGATATCTCTTTGAATGTTTCATGCACTCTAAAGTTTTACTATATTGTTCATTCAAAGTTTCCCTAATTTTCCTATGCTCCTCTCTTTTTTTTTTAATCTATGTCTTCTTTAGATATACTCAGCAATTCTTTTGTTATGGCTGTCATTTCTTCTTTTACCTAAGATATTATTTCTGATATGATCTCTTTTACAGCCTCAGGAAGTTGTTTCTTGACTTCAGTTGCTATCATTGCAGAAATTTCAGGTATGCCACTTTCAATTTATTCTGTCTAAGTCTGCTGGACTTATTCTGTGTGAGCTGCAGGTCTGAGATTGTCTTTTACTCCTGTGTCTTGACATTTTCCTGGGTTCCTCCAGATGAGCTGGTTGTGAGGTCCCAGCTCCTTCCTACCTTGGCTGCCCATCCAAGGTGTAGGAAAATATCCAGGACCTGGGTTTCTTCTGACCTATGTTCCTAGGGAGGAAGTACAGTGCAGGACAGGCTTCTTCAGACCTGCGTGGCTACATCAAAGCTCCCCTAATATCCATGGGGCTGCTTCTTCTCTATATCTGGTGATCTTAATAGTCCTTTGTAGTATTTCCTGGCCATACTTTCTCAATAATTTCACTGAACCTACAAGACATCTTGGTAGCTTTTTTTAATTAATAAAGTAAAATCATTTAAGGACATTTGTTATATGATTGAGTGACATTCTGATTAATTATGATTTATCTGAGAGGGTCTCCTATGATAAAGATAAAAGTTTTATTTTTTAGAAACATGATGATTGTTCTGCATGTATGTGTTTTTATTATACTAGATCACAGGTAAAATGAAAATTTCTTACTTCAAGAACACTGGTCTAGAGTTGGTACACTAAATCAAAATATTTTATAAAAATTATTTTGGCAAATACTGAGAAAAGGTCCCTTGGTAAAAGCTAGATGCATGACACACCTGCTTTATCTGTGAAACTATAAATGGGAAAACCCAGTTATACAGTGGCTGTATAAAGCAAAAATGTAGTTTGTCACCCATCCAAACAGTTCAGGAAAATAAAAATCATCCATGGGGAATTAACAGACCAGCTTAAATTATAAAACAGCATAAGAGCTATAAATTTGTGCTATCTTATGATGTAATAGTCCCAGACATACAGATAAATACATAATTGATTAGATTTTGAAAGTTCTTTATAAATTTAAATCAGTCTATAATATTGTACATCCATAAATACCCAACTCAAACATCAAAATTAGTTTACAATGAAAAATTAGCATGACAAATTAATCAAATTATTTTAGAGTCTGTTATGGTTTGTATCTAGGTGGGCCCCCAAGACTCATGCAGTCATGGAGGCAGCTGAATCTAGCATTTGTGATTGATTTGTTGTCTAATGCTAGGATTAGTAGTGTGAGTGCTGTAACTGCCCAGGGGTGGAGCCAGCATACAATATAAGGGCGGGAAGGAGTTGTGTTCCCCTCTTTTGCTTTTCCGCTCTTGTGGCTTGCAGTCGCCATGAAGGGCTACCCCTCAGCCATGCCACCCTGCCTTGGAGCCAGCTGAGTATGAACTGAAACCTCCAAAAACTAAGAAATAAACCTTTCCTTCCTTCATGTTGGGCATCAGGTATTTTGTCTCAACAATGAGAGAAAAGTAACCAAGACAGAGTCAATATAAAAAAGATGTTCTAGGATATTTTATGTGATGTTTGAAAAAGTAGACAAACTATTTAAAAATAGCCATCTTTATAAAATGAATTAAAGATAAAAAAATAAATGGGCCACTTTACCATTACAAATAGCTTCTAACTTAACAAATTTGAAGATTACCTTCTTACTCATGGTATAGACAAATTGAATTATGTAAGTACCAAGCTCAGCAAATTAGCATTTAGAAGTTATTCTTGTGTGAAAGAAATAAAAAAAAATAGATTGCTATTTGCTTGTTCCAGATGTTTAACTATGGAATCATGATTTACTGCTTAACTTTCCATGATTCTCATTTTCCTTTTTTTAAAAAAGGAAATATTGGTAATATACCTACAATTATTGCAAAGATATACTATATAAAACAACATGAATCTGAGGAACCTGATATATATACACAAGATAGACAGCTATACTCAAAAAGAACAGTTTGTACTTTCATCATTTGATCATTTGATAATTTTTTTCACACTTAAATCTTGTAAACTGAACAACTACTTTGAAGATAACAATATGCAATATATTAACCAGTTTAATTTCCTTTTATTTTGTTTGGAATTTCAGTATTGTGTTTTTATTCTTCTTTTTTGTTGATTTGTTTTTAAAATTATAAAAAAACATGAAGCATTATCAGAAAAGAATTTTAGTGGTAAATGTTACCAAAATTATTTTCATTGTCAGTGACCTTCTCATGAATGTTAGTTATGGTATATATGGAAGTGCATTCTATTCCACTGTTGTCTTGGAATTTTAATAATATTTGGTGAGATGATACACTGTCAGAAAGTAATTTACACTTAGAGAAAGACTAGCTGAATCAGGGTAGCAGAAATTATAGCTAGAGTGAGTAAAAATAAGTAGTCGAACACAAAACATTTACTTTTTTACTTTTATTAAAATTATCTTGGCTCTAAGTCAATTATTTAGAAAACCTCTATTCTGGGGAATTTCAAATAACATATTTTAATATTTTCCTGTAATACAGATATTAAAAGATATAAGTAAAAATAGTGTATGGATAAAATGAATATAAAATTAGAGAATGTGAGATAAAAGTTATTGTAATTGAAATGTGTTCAACTATTTGTATTTCAATCATAGTTCTGATCAGTGATCACTAAATAATCAATATTATAAAAAAATTTGCCACCATAAACTAATCACATGTAAAGTGTTGTAGAATTTTATTTTATCTGGAATTCCAACAGTTCCTTTCACTTTTTAAGCAAAATAGGTCTGACATATCTTCTGTTTCTCCTTAAGTATACAGTTAATATTAAATTTTTTTGTTAAACTTTCTAAAGTTTTTCATTTACTTCCTTTATCGTGCATTCTCTTTTACTAATCTTTAACAGATTTTATATTATCAAACTATAAAATTAATCTTGGGGTGAATTTAATGACTAACTTTTTTCAGTTTTTAAATTAGTGCATATTTTTAGTGCACAATTTTTACATTCTTCATGGGGAATTACTACATGCACATAACACATATTAATTCCTTTTTCATGCCCTTTTACTTCCCTCTGTCTTCCCTCCATCTATCTCCAGACTCCCTTCATTTAAATTTTAACATATAAATACAGTTGAGCTAAAACCTCAAACAGCAGCATAGAAGAAGTGGTTCTGTCACCACTAATGATTCCTTTTTGTAATCCCTTTAACCTTTCCATATATAACTGCTTTTCTGATCTCTGGCTTTGTTTTTCTCTTTTTGAAACAAAATGGAATACTACAGCAATAGTATTTGAACCCACATATTTTCACTTAACATAATTTTTGTGATTCAAATTGTTGACTCTGTTACTAGTTCATCCTCCCTTTTGTATGCTGAATAGCATAAGTTTATTTATCCTTTGACCCATTTGCAGAAGTCTGGGCTATTCTTTTGAGATATTATAAATAGATTTAGAATACACATATAGCTGACAAATTGTTGCTGTCACTAACTTTTTACCCATTTTTGACTAAATTGTGTGGTTCATAGTTGTATCTGACAAGAAAAGAAATCCATATATTTATTTTGCTGTTTAAATCACTTGAAAAATAGCTAATGGACTGATACAACCTTTAGTAACCTGTAATCTAGGAAAAGTCAGACAGCCACTGAAATAAACTGCACAGTAAGTGAGGGTCTAATCTTCCTGGGCTTCATTTATCAGAAGGAAATGCAGTGGTAGGCAAAGTGTATATTTAATGCTGGAAGTTTTACCCCAGAATAATTGAAGCATGGTAGGATAAATGGTCCACAGGAGTATAACCTGGAAGAAATCAATTTTAAATATGAAAGTGGTGGGAAAAATAGGCACCTACATAACTGGAGGAATCACTGAAAAACTAAGAACACCTTTATCAATAAACTTTGAGTCAGAAGACAGAGTGATGTGTACACATGACTATAGGAAGTCAAGTTTATAGACTTGGATGATTAGAAATATTAAGTGAAATAAACTGAGAAGAAGTTCATGAACTGATATAGATGTACAGGTAAGTAGACACATATGGGTTGTGACTTGAAGTAAGTGTTATCAAATTATAAAAAGAAAAGTTATTATAATTACAGGATGCTGAAAGTTCTCAAAGGTAAATATGCATGCATTTGATAATCTTATGCCCATAGATTCTAGAGCTATGAATTTTTCTCACATGTTTATATTCATTTACTCTTAAATAAATAAATGGAAAGAAAAGCAAACCTTCTTAGACTATCAATATAGAACTAATTCAGAGACATTCCAGAAATATACATTATTGGACCAGACAATTTTCAATTCTGATTTTACACTCATTACATCCTGCCATTGCCATCTTAATATTTTCAGTTTTCTTTTCATTCTTAGAATTTAAGGGAAAATTGAATCATATCAGGCATAAAAATGACTTAACATATAAATACAATTGATATAAAACCTGAAACAACAACATAGAACAAGTGATTTTGTCACCACTAATGATTCCTTTTTGTAATCCCTTTAACCTTTGAATCTGTAACTACTTTTCTGATCTCTGGCTTTGTATTTTTCTCTTTTTGAAACAAAATGGAACACTACAGCAATAATATTTTTCATTATTTTGCTTTTCACTTTAAACTGTCTTTTTCTAATACAACTCAAATATAATTATCCTACAAACATCATGATATATCTAGGAAAATGTAGATATACTTTTTAAATTAATGTACAAATAAACAACTAAATTCATTAACACATTTGCAAAATTGCCTACTCCAAATATATACTTTTTCTGGAAGAAATTATCATGTAGTTGTGAAAAGAGGGTCATGTATGGTAACTCTTAATGAGATTATCTTCACAAAACTTAAATCTTTCATGAACTGTATGTCCGTTTATCCAAAAGGAAGGTACATGTGTAGTTTTTTTCAAGAATAGAAACATTTTATTTTCTCATATAACTGAGAAATTGCTAGTAACGCAACAACTTTATCTTATATTATCTTTTCATCCAACAGAAAAGAAAGTAAATTAAGTAGAGCCTATGATTCTGGAATAAAGGAATTGGAGTAGTGTGGGGAATATTTTGGGACTCTTAGTTGTTTTGCCTGATCAAATTGCCACACTTCTTCAGGCACTGAAACTTTTTTTTTTGATGAAATTATGCCATCACTTAAGTCATATAGTCAAATGAGTGTTATCATATTTTAAAAAATTAATCACTCTTAATTGGATATGTGCTAATTAAAATTCATTTGAATTCATAGCTATGAAGGCATTCCTTCTTTAGAATAGGTGTATTGAAGCAGAGTACTTTACTGGTATTTTTCACATGTATTTGAAAATAGTTCATCTATAATAAAGGCAAATAAAACAAATGTGTTGAGACAGGCAGAGATTTAAAAAGGAATAACAACTCTTTGGATTTCCTGATGTCGTTTCTCACTGAGTATCTACCTCCCTCTTCTTTCCATAAATGTGTTCCTCTTTTTGGAGGGGTGAAGTTCTAGCATTCTTTTCAAACTGATACTGCATAAACACTAGTTGTAATTCCATTTTAATATCTTGTAGTTAAAATAATTGTACAAATTGTAAAATGCTAAAAGTTCCTATTTTAAGGATATGTCACATCAGTGCTGTCTTTACAGAACTATGTATTTTAATATTAACTGCATGAAAAGTACCTTATTCTTCAGAAATATATTCACTTGATGCTTTATTCACCAGAAAATGATTGAATGAAAATAACAAAAATCTTCAAACATTTCTAAATACTAATTTTTCTAAATATGAATGAATAACCATTGTTTTGCCTTTGCATTTCCAAAATATTTTGAATATTTTGAGGAATGAAGCAGGTACTATAACCAGTTATATATAAAGAAAATTAATGTGAAGTTTAATGTATTACTTTAAATAATGAATCATTCATAATTTTAAGTAATAATTTACTTTAAAAAATAAGTACAGATTCATTATGTTGTATTAAGGCTTTGTTTCACTGGACTCTTAAAATGAAAATGATTATTGTATGTATTATATTGCATGAAAGATGGCAATATTCTTTCATTGTAGAAAGAAAAAAACAAAAGTTACATTTTATCACTCTTACAATTGGTGAAATTCTTCACAGCTAAATACTTGCATTAGTTTCCTCGATCCACTAAAAAGCATTTTCAAACTAATGAGTAGTAGAATTAACACGTGTCAATATAAAATAATCAGTTTCTCACTTCGTTTAAAAGTATGTTTTCTTTAACAGTGATAACACCTAAACCTTTCAGTATGAAATGATGGAAACATTTTTCTGAATTTTTAAATATTAAAAATATTATGAAATACTTATCACTCACCAACTAGATTCTGATGAATATTGTTATTAGCTTCATATTGAATATTTCAAGTTGTCTGCATTATTTTGTGCTTTGTGAGAATTATGTGGAGAGACATTTACATAAGAAGCATGCAGAAGAATATTTGGTTTCTCTGTGTTGAATATTCTTTAGGATTTTGGCAGTTATAAAGTTATAATTTATTGTCACATGATGACTCATAAATAAATGCTTTTGTCAAAATAATCTCTTTTCAGAAAATCCCCTTTGTTTTTTGTTTTTTTTGGCAGCATCAGGGATTGATCTCATGACCTCGCACTTGCCAGGCAAGCGCTTAGGCCACGGAGCTAGATCCCTGACCCAAAAATCCCCTTTGTATTGGAGGAAATAACAAATTTATATATTTTTATTGGTCAACAGGTTTTTCTTCTTGTGCATACAGAAAAATGAAAATAGTGCAAAAAATGATTTAGCCAAAGTTTCTCATTTTTATACTTAGGATATCTTGGTATGGTAATCACCAGTAATTAAAAAAAATTTAGTATTTTAGGGAGACACGTATTATGTGTATGTAAGTGTTAATGTAAGAAATCATTGAATATCAGAGTTTTCATTTTTATTTACAGTAAGAAAGCTCTGTTTCACATGTTGAGGAATGTTTAATCTGAATAACATAGCAAGATTAAATTTAAAAGTCTTAACTTCTGTACTGATAAATATGTAGAGAAATCCTTCCAAAAATTAATCTTCCTAGGCAACTGCCATATAAGCAATACTGTTCTAGATATCTTGAAAATAAAAATACTTAAAATATGCAGGAACATTTTAGTGATAGCATTTTTCTCACCATGTCCAAAATCAATTATTCAGTTATAGTGTCCATAAAATTCAGACTGTGCTTGAGTACCATTGTCCCAATCAGGCTACTGTACAGACTGGAATGAACCCTATGTAATTATGAAAGAAGGAGTCAGTGTCAGGTTTTAGCAGGAGGCATGATGTCAGGGATTTTATATAGAATTGTTATTCTCACCTGAAGTTCCTGGGTGGAGAAATAATAAGATGACAAATCTGATATGCTATCCTTAACAAACTGGTATACTGAATGCCAAGTCCAGAAATCAAGTTCAGTTAACATAATTGAAAGACATAAGCCAGAACCAGGAAAAGAATTGGTGTAAAATATCTTGAGATAACTAAGAGGAAGCATCTCTCCATACTTTCAAAATACTGCATTATCAATTTCTGTTATCATCTTGTGGTGCTACCATTAATAAATAAGTCGATAAGGTATGAAATTAATGTTTATACATTTATCCAGAAAATATATCTATACATGGACTTAAAGCTTTCTTGATTCTTTAGGAAATGAAAGTTTCCCAGGAAACGTAAAATAAGAACAATGAGTAAGTAAAAATCATTGAGCATTAACCCAAATCATGGAACGGAAAAGACAGGGAAATAATTGGTATGATTTCCGAAATCCAGGAAAGTGAATGCTCAAGCAAGTGCCTATGTTTACTCATCTAAAAAATATTTAGGGAGAACATATTCTTTAATAGTCCCAGTGACAGAGTCATATATTCTACTCTGTGCTGTGTTCTTCCGTGGGTGAATTTCAAGTGAAATATGTGAAAATATTAGCAATTACTTGTGCTATATTAAAATCGTATCTAAAAACAAAGTAAGAAAAAGTCTGCTCCTGTATGTAATGGAGTAGCTTAATAAAAGTAACTGTGAGAAAACAGAAATCTAGATAAAAATGTCAAAGCAAAGAAAACCCCCCACAAATCCATAAGGATGCCCCTGCTCCGTGTTGTTTTTACACTGTCTCATTATGTTGCCTGTGCTGCCCTTGAACCACAGTTTCTAACATGACATCTCATGTAGCTGAGACTACAGGCCTATGCCACCCTACCCACCTCAGAAATCTATATATACTAAAGGCAGCAGTAGATAACCAAAACACCTGCTTGTGAGGGGCCAAAATTTTATCTGGAAACCAAATATGTTGAAGTTATTCCTTTTTCCTTGGGACATTTTTTAAGTACAATGTAGAGTACAATACTGAACAAAATGACAGGAAGAAAGGGATAGAGAGGAGTGAAAAAATCCTGGGATTCAAGGTTGAACAAAAAAGAGAGGTCTATAAAATACCAGAACACATTTAACAGGATTTGAATTATAACCCAGAAACAGATACAAGAAAGGAAGGAACAATCTTTCTGAAAAAAAAAATCATGGTAAGCGATCAAAACTTTACCACAATTGCAAGGAAACATATACAATTAACGAAAAGCTATAGTGGTAACTGTATAATAGAAATAAACTCATAGAAAACTAGATTTGAAATTTCAATATAGATCTGTAAAATAACTGAAAAAATATTAAGAAACTCAAATAATAGACAACCAGAGCAAAAAATAAATGCTAAAGGTAAAACTGATTATTCTAGAGATACAAAACAAATTTAAATGGACAATTGATTAACTAATATTAGCTGTAACACTGATAAACTAAAGAGAATTAGTGATCTGTAACATGTGCTATTTAAATTCTGACAAGCGCAGAGAAAAAAAATAGGCACATGACAAAACAGCATGAGACATACAGGAAAGAATAAATTATTCAAGTGTGATTAAAGTGTGAGACTGTGAGGAAATAAAAAATGAGAAATGATAATTATAATAGTTTTCTATACTACAAGAAATTCCTGAGATAAATTACAAAGAGAAAAGTACACCTCTATATATGATAATTGCCTTTACAAGGTCTTATAAGCTAAATATGTAAATCTGTTGCTGGCAAAATAAAAGGGGATGTAGGAAAATGGGAAATAAGAATTGGGAAATATATGTACCAATACATGTACCAATCCCCTACAATGAATGTACTTCAAACATATGCTAATGAAAATTCATTTTTTTTAAAAAAGAAAAAAAGAGTTGTTTGACTCTTTTTTAAAACAGTTTATTAGTGTATCTGTGTAATACATAATGTTTATATTCCATGTGGGAAATTGGTATGTGTACTTAACATATCTTAAATGATTAATGGTTTTGGAGGGTTTAGTTTGTCCTATTTTTTATAGCATAGCCAACAACAAATAGTAAGGAGTAAGTGGTGAGCAAATATATTCTGTCCAATGTACCAGACAGAATGAAGAAAGGGATAAGGGCTTCACTGTTCCCTTTAGATGTATCCCTTCATGACCTGAATACCTCCCAACTAGCTTCACCCCTGAAAATTTGGGCCACTTCCCAATAGCACCTCTTTGGAACTTTTTTTAACACATGCACCTTGGTGGTTCATTGCAGATCCGAATTATAACAGCAATACTAAAATAACTGTTATATGAAAATTTTCTGAACATACTGAAGTAGATAACATTCATGATTTTAATGAACCACAAACATAGAAAAAGTTAATAATGAATATATTGCTTTTGTAAAATGAAGATAAAAGTAATAGACTGACACAAGGCTGATTTTGTTGTTGTTGAGAGATGGAAGTGTGTGTATTGACAGTGGCAGCAAGTATTTGTGTTCAAATTCTTACTCTAAAATAGGCCCATAATATTGTATATTAATTTGGGGGGGGGGCACGTTGTGCTACTGGGCTTGAACTCAGTACCTTGTATATGCTAGATAAGTGCTGTGCCACTGAGTTACATCCCCAGCACCTGTATGTTAATTTAAAATGTAAACCATAAATCAGTTAAAGAAATATGGCACATTATCTTCAGTGTAATAGGATGGAAAGTAACAGGGTTTCTCAAAGAAATGATGGATCCTAGTGTAAAAGACAAAAGTATCACAAAACAGTTTTCCTCCTGTAGTTTTGAATATTCTGTTCTCGATTTTTTTTCCTTTTTTGCTTTATCTATTGCAAATAAAAAAGATTTTGATAAAATATTTTCAATTTCATAGACATTTTTCATCATCTATGCTCAATATACTGACTAGAACATCACAGAAATTCTTTCAATTATACTTTTTATTAATTTCTAGAATTTTCTTATCTACAGTTAAATTGCCATATGTTCTGTCAGTCATTAGCATATTAATAATAGTTGTTTTTATATTTATTTTTATTAATGTCACTGTAATTATTATAATTTCAATACTGAATATTAGACCAAGGACCTTGTACATGTAGGTACCATTAAGCTATATCCCCGGTCCATTAATATTATTTTCAATTGGCAATTCATAGTTACATGTATTTATGAAATTCAATGTGATATTTTGATATCTGTGTGCAACATGGAATATTTAAATCTAATTCCACTTTACTTGCCTAACATTATTTATGATGAAGCATTTGAAATTCATTTAGTCATTTAAAAATATAGAATACATTGTTACTTACAGTAGAATTTCTGAGTATAGTAGGTCTCAAAACCTATTAATTACATGTGAAAATTTGTACACTTAGATCAACTAATCCATATCCTTCACTTTCCAACTATTCCAGGCTATGTTTACAGTCACTCTAGTTTCTAATACTTTGAGTTTAACATTTTTAGATTTCACATATGTTATGGATTAAAAACTGGTGGTCAACTTGGCACCAGCTGAATTAAATTGGCATGGTGCTGCGTTTAGACAACCCACATGAGGAAAGTTACCAGCATAAAAAGGGATGTGGAGGGGAAGAGCGGAGGCATTGTGGGTTCTCCTAAGTGCTGCTGTTTGGAGCCATTGGTTCTCCTGGAGGAGCTTGTCAGGGCAGCTCCCCAATATGACTTTGGCCATTATCATCAAAGGAGCTCGGGACCTTGTCATTGAGAGGGCTGTGGTTCACTTTGGGGATCTCTGGTCCTTAAGTCGAGCATCGCTTCCTGGCTCTGGAGGGGAAGATGGTTGCTGTTTAAACTCCAGAAGAAGCTGTCATGCTGGCTTCCTGGCATGTACTTGACTGTTCTCACTGCTGGAGGAGCACGGGACCTTGTTGCTGAGGATGGCTGTGGTACTTTTCAGGGAGCCCTGGTTCTTATGTGAGCATTGCTTCTTGGTTCCACTGTAGAACCCTCAACCTACTAGCACAGATCCTTCATCCTGCTGGCATGGACTTTCTATCTTCCACTGCTGGCCTATGGGCCTTTCCAGTATAGACTTTGGTGTTATGGACAGATTTCCTGCACTTTGTTGTGTTTAGCACTGGGTAACCATCATAAATAATATTATAAATTCTGTGTCCTGATTGTAATCTTTCTCCCTGCAACCCCTGACTATAACAACATATGAGCAAGATCATATGGCATTTGTCTTTTTGAGTCTTGCTTATTTTTCTTAACATGGTCTTCTGGTCCACCAATGTTCCAAATGAAGCAGAATAGCAGATAAATTAAAAAACAAACTCTAGAGAAACTTGAAGATTCTTGTAATATATAGCTATATAAAATATTAAATCTCAACTATTGTCAGAGTGGAAAAATTCCTAGTACTAAGGATCTACTTACGATAATCACTATTACCCAGTGCAGCATGTCTTTGGTTCTTTTTCTCTTTCTTTTTTCTTTTTTGGATTGGAGTTTTCCAATATAGTTCTTCTTTAAGGTGAACACATTTTCTTTATCCATTGATGGAAACTCATGCTGATTCTGTTTTTTGGCTATTGTGAAAACTTCCATAATTAACATTGGAAATGAAGGTGTCTCCTCACCATATTGATGTTATTTTTTTTCAGATATATATGCAGAAATGGAACTATTGGACTGTATAATACTTCTTTTTTAGGTTTCTGTTTTAGGAAATTCCACACCATTTTCATGATGGTGTACTAGTTTACATTTTCCCTTACAACATGTAAGAGTTTCCTTTTCCTCTGTACCCTCACCAACATTTATTATCTTTCACTTTTTTAATGAAATCCGTTTTGACAGGTTGGATGTAATATCTTATTGTGGTTTTAATTTGTGTTTCCCTAATGACTAGTGATGTTGAACACTTCTCATATACTTATTGATCATTTGAATGTATTCTGAGAAACGACTGTTTTAAATCCTTTGCACATTTTAAAGAATGGGTTGTTTTCTTTCTACTATGAAAACACAAGTGAATATAAAGACATACAGTCTTCATTCATCAGCATAAATAATAATGTGGAAATATTCATAGTCTACAAAGCAAGCCACAGATTCAATGAAAATTCCAATATCATTTTTTCACAGAAATAAGAAGACAACTTCTGAGTTTGTATGGAATCACAAAATTTCACGACAGTTCAAAGCGATGTTGAAAAAATGAGCAAATCCGTTAATATATCACTATTTATTAAAAAATATTTTATAAAGCATTTATAAGCAAAAAAAAATTACCAGCATAGAAACAGACACATCGACCAACAATTAGAAAGTCATAAACATAAAGTCAACTGGAATTTGGCAAAGGTACAAAAGGTGAATAGATGTTCTGTATTCACCAGGCTTACTTTAACTTTTAGTGGATTTGTGAATCAAGAGTATGTCAGTCACAACCTTTCTTTCACAGTCCTTTCAGGACTAGAGGTCTTAACCTCTTGTGTGCAACTCTTAAAATATCGTATAATCAACAATTGTTTTTCTTTACAGTACTTTCTTAAAACATGGTATTAGGATTGAGTTTTATAATAGAAAGTTTATTTAAAAACTAAAAAAATCATTGGGCTTATGTATGAACATTTTAGGAAATAAATAGGATGCAAAGCCATGTAAGAAAAGCTTGGATATTCAGTTGAAATAATATGTACATGGAAATCAAACAAAAGCAGAATATAGAGTAGAAACTAAAATTGAGAAGATAAGAAGTAAAACCTAAAAATCTATAAATTATGGAGGTATATAAGATAGATACAGATATAAATTTATTTTTTTACATTTCCAGTGCAAGACATTGTTTGGAAACTATACATGAAAAGAATATTATTACAATTTCATAATAACTACATGATATTGTTCAATGTAGGTATTAATTAAAAATAAAATTCTGTATGTATTTAGATCAAATATGCATTGAATAACAGGCAAGTTTTAAAAGAAAATTGAGATATATCCTTTGGACTTATGAATGAAAGAAGAAAGGATGCATATTTTTTATTTTACAATAAACGAGTGTCTCTCAGGTATGAATATTTTAATTAACTTTTACTCTTTCAAATAGGTCATCATTATTTTAAATTGTACTAAGCAAACAATGGCTTTTAAACTGCATTTCCTGACAACTCTCAGGCAAAAAAGAAAAATTAATCATTTGTATCAGAAGATCAAATAAAGTTTTAAAAGACAAGTCTACCATTGCTTTTCTATATGCTTGTTATAAATTACTTCCACTACTAATCAGAATCTCTAAGGACAAAAAATTCATTATTTCTATACTGTATAAAATTTTTATAAATGTTCTAACTAATAATAATTCATGGAAGAATA
>RJWT010029362.1:0-14941 GCA_004365215.1 Cuniculus paca | reverse complement strand
GGAAAGTCCTGCCTCAGGGCCTTGGCTCTGGCAGTTCCCCTTCCCTGGGATACCCTCCCCACACATCTGCTTGCCCAACCTTGCTGCCTTATTCAATGCTATTTTCTGTGCCCCCCACCCCACCCCAGCTCCCCGGTTCTTCTTTTAGTCCACCACACTCCTCATTGTCTAAACTGCTATGCCACTGGCCTGTTTTTCCATGCCTCTAGTGTGCCCACTCCTCAAGGACAGCAACCTTTGTCTCTCCTGTCCACCGACACATCACAGGCATCCAGAACAGCAGCACGACCGCTGTTCAGTAAGTATGTGCTGATGAACGGCAAGGAGCCAGCACTCTAAATGTCAGCCAGACAGGGGAATGAATGAACTAGGAAGGAATCTAGCACCTGATTTGACTGAGAGAACCAAGGCGCAGGAAGGGGAGGTATACACCCAGGGTCACACAGCAGAGCGCTGGACACAGAGCCAGGCAGTGATGTGGTCCCAACTGCTTGTAAGTCCACACTTGCCTTCCATTTTCCCTCCTTCCCTTTCCCCACTTGGGTCTGCAGCCTGAGAGACCCATCTGCCCTCATCTAGCCCAGAATTTCTCAGAATTGTGGGGAGGGAAAGAAGAGAAGTGAAAAACAGAGACCCAGAGACCAGAGGTGCTGGAAGAGAGGGAGGGAAGGAGAGAAGAGGCTAGAAACATAGGCATGAAAATGAAAGATGAAACAAGAGATGGAAAAAACCTATAACAGAGAGGGAGAGAGGAACAGTCACCAGCAGAGATGGAACAGACACGGAAAGATGGAGCAGGCCCACGGGAGGCTGAGAAGGCGTGCGCTGCCCACATCCTGCCCAGGGGCAGGAGGTCCGTCTGCATCCAGGTGAAAGCCACCCTGTTCAGGCAGCGGCTCCTCCAAGAAGTTCAAGGTGGGGTGGCTGCTTAGTCTCCACAGCCCTCACCCCCACCACCCCTCCAGCCCTCATTCCTGGGGTCCCCAGAGACCACTGACAGGTCTGAGCATTGCTTACCACTGCTTGGCACAGCCCTCCCCTACCCAGGGGCACTTCTCCCCATCAATATTTATCACTGTTGGGAGTGTGAAGATGCCACAGTTGGCTGGGGTGTGATAACTGCTAAAGTGAGAGAAAAACAGATCACACAGTTTGCACCAGCAGCTCCCAAGCTGGGGTCGGGCCTGCAGAGGAGACCTGAGAAACAGCCTAGCCACGGGACCCCCACAGCTTCCAGAAGACTTAAGTTGTCTCCACCCCTAGGGAGCCCAGTGTCTGAAGGAAAAGAGAGGCCACAAATGCCTGCGGGCGCAAATAACTGAATCAGGGACAACTATTCCAGCAGGACTCAAGAAGGGAGAAAGGGAAGGAAGGAGGAGCTAGGATCTGTTGAGCGGCTAATTATTTCCCATAACTGCACTGTGAAATGGGTACTTTATAGATCATTAACTTAAGACGCAGAAAGGTGCAGTAAATGGCCCAGGAACAGACACAAGCAAGGGGCTAGTTCTGGGTCCAGGCACAATTCTATCTGCCTCCAGAAGCCGGGGTGCTTCCTACCCTCCTCGGCGGGCTCCTAAAGCAGGTGTTTGTATCAACATCCGGAATAACAGAAAGAGGGGAAACAAGGACAGGACAGGGAAGGAAAGAGGAAGAAATGAAAAGATGAGCAGGGGCGAGGGCCGAGTGGGGGTGACAAGGGGGGCGATGGCAGGAAGCACAGCCAGCGGTGGGGAATGTCCTGCTGCTCAGCTAATCAGCACCAGGGCCACGTCCTCCAGGAAGCTGGGACTTTGACGCTTCCTCAAACAACAGCAGCAGCTGCCGCAGTCCCTGAGAGCAGGCTTGTTTTGCCCTACTCATGTCTCCCAGTATTTTCCCACACCTCTGCTGATCTTTATGACAATTCCATTTCAGAGATGTGGAAACTGAGGCCCAGAGAGGAAACTCATGGTCTGTCCAGAGCCCACATCTGTCAACTCACCAAGCCAAGCCTACCCTGAAATTCTGCCTGCTTTTCAGCCCGAAGGGGCGCTCCCAGTTTCCCAAGACCTCACATGTGCAGCCCCATACAGACAGCTCTGCCTGTCCACTCTGAAGACCACACACCAAACCCTGAGCCGGTGGGCTAAGCCAAGTCTGCTGGCAGGAGAGGCCTTCAATCCCATCTGTGCCTTCACAGCTCCATCCTTAGAGCCGCAGCTGGTTTCTCACAGGAGAAATACCAGCAGGACTGAGGCTGACTAAGGCTCACCAGAGAAAAGGGACAGAAGCCAACCAGGGTAGCTCACAAAAACAAGGAGAGGGTACATTAAGGAGGCAAAAATCTCACGGGAAAGATGCGCAGGCAGGACGCACGGGGGCTGGAGCCAGGACCAGGGAAGCCATCGGATGCTCAGGCGGTTGCTCCCTCTCTCCACCTCTCCTTCTGGGACTGCATATTCTCCCAGCTGCACAGCTGCCTGTGCGGCTGCTCCATTTCTCTGTGGACCAGCTCTGTCTGCTTACTCAGGGCTTTTCTGTTCCTCCATCCTTTTGGCTTGCATGTGACTCACACTCCATCCCCATTTCGACTCTGCCTCCCTCGCTCAGCTTCCCGCTACTAACTGGCTTAATGGCCCAATTCCAAATTCCCAAGAGAGGAATGTGATTGGTCAGCTTTGTTCAGGTGCCCCACCCCTGGGCCAATCAGCTATGCCCAGGTTATATCATATGATCCATGAAGTAGGAGTAGAAGAGGGGCTATAGGGTAGTGTTTTCCAAACCGGGGTTCACAACCCACTAACTAATAAAGGAATCAATTTAAAAGATGCTTTAGTTTTTAACAAAATGGAATAGAGTATAATAGAAAATATGAACATACACTCCAGGTAGCAAGGATATAACAGATTAATATTACTATATTCACCAATTTGAGGTTGCCTCCAAGGCTGGGCCTTTGGGAAATTCAAACGATTCCAGTTTAAAGAAGTTAGACAAACCCACCCAGCCTCCTCTAGCCAATTAAATAGAAACATAAGTGCCACATGTCATTTCCAGCTGGATGCAATTAAGTGCTGGTGCATGATTCCCCGTGTCCTTTATATTTGCTTTCTATGGCTGCTCTAACAAATTATCACAAACTTAATGGCTTAAAACAATGCAAATTTACTATCTCAGTTCTGTAGTTCAGAAGTTCAAAATAAGCCTAAGTTAACATCAAGGTTTTGGCAGGTCTCTGTTTCTTTCCGAAGATTCTAGGGGTTTCCCTGCCCTTTCCAGCTTCTCAAGGTTGTCCACATTCCTTATCTCATGGCTTCGTCTGCCACCTTCAAAGCCAGCAAGAGCAGGTTGTGTTCTTACCACATTGCATCACTCTGATCCCTCTGCCTCACTCTTCTACTTTTAAAGATCCTTGGGATTCCACTGGGCCTGCCTCAATAATTCAAAATAATCCCCTATTTTATGATCCTCTGATCATCAAACTTAATTCCATCTGAAACCATTATTACCACAATGGTAATGTAACATATTCACAGGCTTCAAGGATTAGGACACAGACTTTTTTGGGTAAAACAGTCTTTCGCCTACTAGGCTTTCTTCTGCTGCTGAACCACCAGTGCTCTGGATGGGGAAAGCTCCACTGACCTAAATCCAAAGGCTCTCTCACCATATGATAAAGAAGAAAGAAAGCAGTTTAACCACTGTGTGGCTTGTTTCTGCAGTGGAGAACTCTCCTAGCTGATAGAGTAGAGGTAAGGCACAGAGGCACACACCTGAGACCCCAACACTCTGGGAGACTGAGGCAGGAGGATCTTAAAATTGAGCCCAGTTTGGACAATTTAGCAAGTTAGTGAGATCCTATGTTGAAATTATACAAAAAAAAAAAAAAAATACCTGCCAGGTGTGGTGATCTATGCCTGTAATCCCACCAAGCACCTGGGATACTGAGAGACAGGCTGATCACTGTGAGTTTGGGGCCAGTCTGGGCTACATGGTGAGTTCAAGCCCAGCCTGCTCTACAAAGGGAGACCTTGTCTTAAAAAAACTAAAAAAAAAGAAAAAATATTAAAGAGAAGGTGGACTAGGAATGTTGCACACTGTGAAGGCCCTAGGTTCAATCTCCAGTACTGGGAAAAAAAAAAAAGTAGCAGTCAGTGAAACTTATGTTTCAGGTGGATATGTGTGTACTCAGTTACAGTGTAAAATGAGTATCAGGCTGCAAATTGTAAAATGTTTAATGTTGGAATATGTGCCTAAACGCAATGTGTCGTATTAATGTTTGTATAGCCCATGAGATGCTGTTTTCTGATTGCATTTCATCAGGGCAGTGCCACAAGGAAGACAGGGAGGTTGCCTGTCCATTACCAGAACACTGGCTTCTCCAGTGAGCTCCATTCCTCACCTGCATCATGAGCTGTCTGTTGGTCAATCCCCTGACACTAATATTCTGCAGCTCTTCAGTGAGTCATCAGTTCCACCGCACTGTGAGGGACTCAAGTGAAGGATCTTCCAGCACAGATTACCCAACGAGAACTTATCATTCTGTATGGCACAGCTAAGTAATGGAATATTACACAGTACTAAAATTATAATTGCATCTTTCATAACAGATACGATGTTCTGCAGAATAAGTCTGCAATTGAAACAGTACATTTGGCTAAATTCAATTTTATACTCAATAAATACCAGTCAGGTATAGTAGTACATGCCTGTAATACACCAGCTGTGAAGGAGGGTAAGGCAGGAGGTTCGTGAGTCACCCGGGGCAACATGGCAAGACTCTGTCTCAAAGTAAAAATGTTAAAAGGACAGAGGATGTTGTTCAGTGATGGAGCACTTGCCCAGCATGTTTGAGGCCCTGGGTTCAATCCTTGGTATCTTAAAAACTAAATAAATAGATATCCCAGGAGGGAGGAGAGACAGAGAAAGAGAGAGATAGTGAATTTTATATTGCTAAGATCACAACGCCCCTCAAATTGATCAAAATCCCAGCTGAATTTTTTTACAGAAATTTATAAACTGATCCTAAAATTCACATGGAAATGAAAGAGATCCAAAATAGCCAGAAAACTCTTGAAAAATAGGACAAATGTAGAAGGCTCATATTTACCAATTCCAAAATTTACTGCAAAGGTACCATAATCAAGGTTGTATGGTACTGGCATATAGACGTATAGATCAATAAAAGAGAAACAATAGTCCATAAATAAACCTACATGTGTATGGTAAATTGATATTTGGCAACAAGCCAAGACAAGTCAATGGTTAAAGAACAGTCTTCTCAACAAAAGGTAAAGGAACAACTATATATCAATATGCAAAAGAAGGGAAGTTATACCCTTATCTTACGCAACATATAAAAATTAGCTCAAGATGGATCAAAGACCTAAATATAAAAGCTATTTCACATTTGTACAATTTTTGCAAATGTACAACTATAAAACTATTAGATGAAAACATAAATGTAAATCTTTATGACCTTGAATTAGATAATGATTTCTTTTCTTTCTTTTTTTTTTTTGGCGGCACCAGGGATAGAACTCGTGACCTCATATTTGCCAGGCAGGTACTTAGGCCACTGAGCTAAATTCCCGGCCCTTAGACAATGATTTCTTAGATACAACACTAAAAGCACAGGCAATTGAAAAAAGAATGGATAAAAACTTTTGGTCTAGGGGCTGGAGATTTAGCTCAGCGGCATAAGCGCCTGCCTGACAGGTGCAAGGTCGTGAGTTTGATCCCTGGTACAAAAAAAAAAAAAAAACTTTTGGTTTACAAAGGTCAGTACTAAGAAAACAAAAAGGCTACCCATAGAATGGAGAAAATATTTTCAAAGCATGTACCTGATAAAGGTCTAGAATCCAGGATATATAAAGAACTATTACGACTCAACAATAGGCAAATAACCCAATAAAAGTGGCAACAGATTTATATGAACTGGCATTTCTCCAAAGAAATGACAAACAAGCACATGAAAAAATGTTCAACATCATCACTCATCACAGAAATGCAAATCAAAACCACAGCGAAATACTTCATACCCCACGATGACTATAACAAAAAGGATAATACCAAATATTGATGAGGGTGTAGAAAGACTGAAACTCTCATACATTGCTGGTGGGAATGTAAAATGGCAAAACCATGTAATGTGGCTCAAAAGAGTTTGGAGAATTTCCTCCAAACATTAGACAAAAAGTTAACATGTGGCCAGGCAAATTCATTCCCAGGTATACAACAGAACTGAAATCATGCCCACAAAAAAATCAGTACATGTATGCTCATTTGAGGCATTATTTAAAATAGTTCTAAAGAGTTCATTAAAAAAAAAAAAACCTAACTATCTGAGTGTGTGGCACATGCCTATAATTCCAGCACTCTGGGAGGCTAAGGCAGGAGGATTCCCATTTGGAGCCCAGTCTGGAAAACTTATAGACTTAGTCTTAAAAAAGGCCAGGGATGCAGGCCCATGAAAAGGTCCCAGGTACAATCTTATTACAAAACAAAACCAAAAAAATAAAAAACTAAGTGTCCATCAACTGATGAATGTATTTTTAATAAAGCATGCACATAAAATGAACGATCATTCAACCATGAAATGATGAAGTACTGATTCGTGCCGCAATGCAAGCAAACCTTGAAAACATCATGGGAAGTGAACAAAGCCAGACACAAAAGGTCACATATCATATAATTCCACTTCCATGAAATGTCAGATTTGGCAGATTCACAGAGACACAAAGTAGATTAGTGGTTGCCAGGGGCTGGAAGGGTTAGGAAGGAAAAGGGAGTGACTGCTAAGAGGGTTGGCATTTTTTTCAGGGGTTATAAAAATGTTCTAGCATTGGATAGTGGTGATGGTTACATAACCTTTAAAGATACTGAATTGTACACTAAAAATGTAAACATTATGGTACAGACATTGTAGCTCCAGCTGGGGATCTAGCTCAGCAGCCTAAGCGCCTGCCTGGCAAGTGCGAGGTCATGAGTTCAATCTCTGGTGCCACAAAAAAAATAAAAAATAAGTAAAATTAAATAAATTAAATAAATACATAAATAATCATTAGACATTATAGCTCCATTTAAAAAAAATAAAAGTGAATTGGAAAGAAAGAGAATGAATGAAAGGAAAGGTGCCTAAATATTAATGGGGATTAAAGAAGACTTCACCCACCCACCTACTTCTTTACATTTCTAATTTTTTCACATGGTACAATGAACAAAAATTACTCCCCAAGAGCTCTGGGACTTTCTAACAAGATATGTATCAATTCTTAGAGAAAGGGGATTCTAGAAACTAATAGTTAAATGAACTCAAGAAAATCTAATCCTAACTTCTGAATGAGCAGATGTCAGAGGCTCTGATTCTATGATAGTAAAATCCAGAGCCTACATCTCTAAGATTTCTCAGAGCCCTCCAGACGGAGGCCTCTGCCATCACGATGGCCATCTGTGCCTTCTGCTCAGCTCCCTCTTTCTTCAGAGAGCCCTCCCGGACTCCCCCAGGGTTAGGTGCCCCCCAACTCCACACCCAGCACGTCCACTCACAGCAATGCCATGATATGCCAACTTCTGCTCAGCTCTGCTTACACAGCAGAAAGTAGAGCAGAGATCTATCTTGGTTGTGCTATTGCTAGTGGGTCCCTGGGGCATACCACGGTGCCTGGGACACAGCAGGTGCTCAATAAATAAATAAATAAATAAATAAATAAATAAATACCAACTGAGTGTTGCTAAATGAATGCCCTAAGTCAGGCATGAAGATGGATGAAGCTTGGATAGATGGTGGTGACGACCTCATCTCTGGGTGAACAGACTCCAGGCAACTGTCCTATCGGTACTTCCGTGTGGCTCTCAGGATGAATGGGCATCAGGCTCTGAAAACACTTCAAAGGGTCCACATTACAGAGGGCCAGAGTCTCCAAGACAGCAGACACACCACAAGCAGGCTTCTGCTCAGCTCTAACCAGGGCCTAACATTTGTCACATGTGTCATTCACTTTCCTACTGAACAGTCACTAGTCCTGCCAGAGCCAGGATCTGGGGAGGACTGACATGAACAGTTTGTGGGCCCTGCTCAAGTCAGAGCCTCCCTCCAAGATGGATGGCCACCACCCACAGGCCCCCTCAAGAGCCAGGTGTTGTGCTGAGCACTCCAACATGATACTGCGTTATTCTACCCAGCCCTTCCCACGTTTCAGAGCAAAGACTGGAGACTCACAGGCTCCAAATAACTGCAGCAAAGTCACAAAGCCAAGATCAGAAAACCCACACAGGAGGGAAATAAATGGGCCATGGTGGGAAACCACTGAGACAAAACCCATCTACTCAACAGCAGAAACCTCACCCTGAAGGACTACGCATGAATGCAGACCCACTACTGGGAAATCAGAGACAGCACTGGGAGCAATTCGTTCCTCTATGAGGATCAGGAAAAATCTTAATAATGCACTGAATATGGGAAGACCTTCAGGTCTTCTCTCGATCTGGAGCTAGCATCAAAAAACTCATCCAGGAGAAAAAGTGCCAGTTTCTGCTCTAAGTGTGTCACAAGATTTGATTCATTTCTCCAACAGCCCTGTAATCATCCTGTTTCAGAAATGAAAAAACTGAGGCACAGAGAGGAAGTAGCTTGTCCAAGGTCACACAGCAAGAGAGGACCAGAACTAGATACTGGAGCTAGGCTGGGTGGTTCCATCTGGGGAGTCAAGAAAGACTTCAAGGGGGGATACAGCAATGAGGGGGATCTTCACAGACACAGAGATGCCAAAGAAGTGATGGCAGGGGGAGGCTTGAACAGGGTGACTGGAGGCCACTGGGTGCTCGGATGATGGCGAGCAGCTGGGTATGGCTGGGTACATCTGAGAGCCTGGAAGGGGCCCAGAGGAGGAAGCTGGGTTAGAGGAGAGTTCCCTCGCTGCCCAGATGGTCACAGAGCATCTCGATGGACAGACGTGACCTAACGTGTTAGAGGAGGCTGTGAAGGGCCTTGCGTGCCAGGTTAAGGAACTTGGACCACATACAGAAGGCAATGGGAAGCCATGGGCCCTTGAGGGGAGGGGAAGTGATTGGCCAGGACTGTATTTTGGACACCATGGTTAGATAGTCCTGGGCCTCCACCCCTCAGCTTCCCCCTACCCTGCTCCTGAGGCAGCCAGGCCTCCGCGGGAGGTGGGAGCCATGCAGGGGGCATTCACTCTCAGCTGGAGCGCCCTACATTCTGACCCACTTTCCTGGGTGTGAGCACAGCCATCAGGGAGCTGTGAGGAGCAGGTGGCAGCAGCAGCAAAGAGGTTCCAAGGGCCCTTATCACAGTCTCCCTGATGGCAAGGTTATTTGTGTTCGGGCCTGTCTGCTCTGCCGGAGCGTCACAGTCCCCACCACCACCCGGTGTCGAAGCCTGCCTGCTTCCTGTCCTCAGAGCACCTGCTTCTCAGGGCAGCCCAGGCAGGAACACAGAAAATGTCACCTGAGTTCACAGATTTCCCAAGTCTGGGTGGGCTTGTGTCACAGTACCGTGTACTTGCTTCGTTTCCCAGATGGCAAAATCAAGGCCCAAGGGACAGGGCAGTCTTGCACTGGGGCCAGAAAGCAGGCTCAGAGAGATTTGCTGGGGTGCCTGAGTCAGGCCATGATGAGCACCCCAGCTCCTGCTGCCCCTGTGTCCATCACACACCTACTTAAAATCCCACCATGGCTCCCTTGGGCTTGGCACGGCTACCTGGGCACAGAGAGATGCCCATGAGCTGAGGCATAAGGGGTGGTGAGCAGGGTCTGGCCGGGTTGGGACCCTAGGATCTGAACTGCCCACAGACTTGTAGGCATACAAGCCTCCTGCCCACGTGTACTTTCTGTCATGGTTCATAGCTGCAAAGATTTTCAAGTGGAGAAAATTAAGGAAAGAGGGGAGCCACCAGGTGGCCATGGGCAGAAGGGAGATTTTCTTAAAGAAGTTTGGCCCATTTTCTGATAACCTATGAAAATGGAGTTCTGAAAATCAGAGGCTAATAAAAATGTCTCCAAGTAGGTTGGCAGATGGACACCAGAGAGCCCACAGCCCAACCCTAACTGAAGTCCAGCCTTCCCGAGGGCCAAGAGACAGGAAGAGAAGGCCACCTGCACCCTGTGTCACCTGGACAGGTTCAGATCCTCCCTTGTGGTTCACTGTTCCTTGTCTGGAGAATGGGGGTGACATCTGCCCTGTCCACTGGAGACAACAGAAAGACTTGGCACCTAATAGGGAACCCCTGAAAGGGCAGCAGATGCTGTTGGCATGCCAAATATCATCATCCTCACCCCTTGGCCAGTGCTCCGCCCGAGCCGGCCCTCAAATGTCCCTAGGGAGAGACAGCCCCTGGTGGTGGCAGGAGATGATTATATGACTCTGCTGGAGACAGGGAGGTTTTGCTAGCTGTCTGTCTCCTTCCTGGTCCCACACAGAAAGCACAGTGTATGATGTTCTCTTCCCAGTTTGGACCTTCACATTCCAGAAATTCCCAGAGACAGGCAGGCCCTGCTCTCCCCTTGCCACGGCCTGCCCAGCCTTTCTATTGGTTCCCAACTGCAGTCCTTCCCACCGGCCACCCCCCATGCCACTTCACCCAAGAAGACCTCTTGGCTGCTTCGGCACAAAATGCTCCCTCCCTTCCTTCCATTCATCTTTCTAATTTCCCTCCTTCCTTTTATTTTTCAAAATTCTGGGCACTGTTCTTACATGCAGGAGACACAGGCCCTGGTGCCCCATGTGTGGCGTCATGCCACCTGTACTCTGGACGGACAGACCCTCCACAAATAAACCCTCCCTCCACTGTGCAGTGGTGGGGATGCTGCAGGCTGCAGGATGTGCCACATCAGGCTCCAGGCACAGATCAGCCCTTTCCCCCCTGCTGCCCACCGACCCCAGCACCCACACTAGGCCTGCATGCCGCCACTCCTTAGGGGACACCCTGGGACCAGAAGGATGACAAACTCCAGACAGTAGGAATCACATCCTCCTCTGGTGGTTATTTTTCATGGGACATAGTAGGTGCTTAACAAATACGCTGGATGAACAAGTAAACGCACCCACTACACCCAAGCCCTGAGCTCGAGGCTGGGGAAAAACAGGACCTGGGCCAAACAGTCAATTAGAGGTGGCAGAGCCTGGTGACCAGGATGAGCCGTGCGTGGCGGATGTGCAGCCTCAGTGGGAGCCCGGCAGAGACAGGGCACCCCAGACACAAGACAGTCAGTTACCTCCTCAGAGGGAAGATTTTCTCTGAAGAGCATTTCTTTTCTAATAGGAACATACAAACGTGTAGGGATACAGAATAGCATATTACAGTACTACATATTACAATAGGATATTCATTTAGGAACATTATTTCCTTCTCATTGTTACATTTCATAAAGTGCCACAAGGGACCCAGCTCATCTCTGCCCTGTGACAGACACTCTGTGGTCAGTCAGGGAGCTGAGGGAGACCTCTGCAGCCAGGGACTTTGTAAGGTCTGGAGTCTAAAGCCTGAGGGGGCAGCTCCTGTTCTGAGATAGAATTTGGGGAGAAAACCCAGGTCCAGATATGATACCTAGAGAGAGTTAGGGCTGGATTGGCTAGACGCTTAAGAGCTGACTGTCAGCTGGGCATGGTGGTGCACACCTGTAATCTCAGCACTCGAGAGACTGAGGCAGAAAGATGCCCAGGAGTTTGAGGCCAGCCTGGGCTACACAGTGAGATCCTGCCTCAAAAAAAAAACAAAAAACAAAAAAACCCAACTGTCACCACATTTTTAGAAATTTTTGAGCTACTTGTGCATAGCTGCTACCAGTGGTTCTCAGCTGGGAGTGAACTTGCACCCCTGGGGATATCTGGCAATGTCTAGAGACATGGTGGTCATAGCTTGAGGGACAAATGCTACTGGCGTCCAGCAGGGGATGCAGCCTGCATGGTGCACAGGGCGGTGCCCTGCCCCCAGGAAGGGATCTCCAGATCCAAGTGTTCCCAGTGCTGATGTTTAAAAAACTCAATATATCAGGAAATACTTACAATTAAGTAAATTGCATTAACGACAAGGGAGCACATACCCAGAACTTAGCACTCACTAAGGATCTCACTGCATTTCCCTGGGATGCTCTCGAGGTCATTAGCGTCTCTCATAGCGGCGTGGTGGGAAATCATGCAGTGGCATCTCCTGTGTGTCTCTTCTCAGCTTCATCTTCAATGGCATTGCGTTGGGAATGTGAAATCCGTGGTGGGAGAATTGACAGCACAGAAAACAGCAAATACTGTGGTCCCTCCACCTTCCTTTTTCTTTTCTTTTTTTTTTTTTTTTAATTGAAAGGCCAGCTGTCAACAGCAAAAAGAAGCAAAGAGACACTCGGAAGCCTATGGAATCCTTCTGCGCTCCAGCCCAAGCAGACAGCTCAGCACCAACCTGCTATATGCAGTGTGGAAGAAGGATCTGAAGGGGACCGAACCTAGACTCTGCCCATCCGCACGCGTGCGCACACACACACGCACACACATTGCACTCCTAAACATGTTCCTACAGATACCACATCCACCACATGTGTGCACCACACCAACAGATACTCTCCCACATCTGCATACCCAGGCCACAAATACAAGGAAAACATCATGTACCATACACACTACACCACACAGACATCATAGACAGTTGCCATACACTACACGCTTCAGGTGTCACATCATGCGTACACCACCCACTCGAACATACCACACACACTGTGCACACCCACAAATATCAAACATTCCCCCCACACGCATGCATCACACACCCCACACACTTGTCCCCTACAACCTCAACACATAGGCACCCCATACACACACCCCATAAACACACATGTGTTCCCATGTAGCCCTTTACCCAGCAAAGGAATAACTTGAATAAAAAGGAAAGGAAGAGTGCTGGTCCAGCTGACACACGCCGGTGCTCTATCCTCATCCTCTGTGGTCTGCCCTGCCCGCACACCCTGGCATCTGGCCGCTAACGTAAAGATCTCAACACTCACCCAACTGCACCAGGTTTTCATGGGCTCTGGAGCTGAGTCTGGCCTTGGTCCCTTCCCAGCGCCCAAGCCACGCATTACCTGGGGGATTCCACCCACCAGACGACAGCTGCTGCCAGATCCTGCCGAACTCAAATCTCCATCTCCAGCCAGATGCTCTGTGACAGACACCACAGCTACCAACCTCGGGACATGCTGTTCAGACAGATCCCAAACAAACCTCCTGCCCACATCATCTCTCCCTCTGTCTCTGCCCCAGAACACACACAGGAAGTGTTCAATGCGCATCTCAGGGATCAAGGAATAACGGTGCAAATCCCACAGAGACAAGTAAACAACAACTTCCCGGTGTGGTAGCAAGGAAGTCTTACCCCATTTTGCAGATGAGTCCTGAGATGCAGTGGCGTCCCAGGGCCAGCCAGGAGCACAGCAGAGGTATGTGGTGGCCCCGAAAGAGCCAAAGCAGAGGGCTACGGACAGCAGCAGCCAGAGCTGAGCCAGCCCTACAGATCACTCTCCCCAGCCTGAGTGAGGGGTCAGTTACAAAAGAAAGGAAAAGGCGTTCCTGCTACGTGTCCTGTTTCCTCTCCTCCTCTGGGCTTCTCAGGCCATGGAGGGCGGATGTCTCTTGGCTGGCAGCACTCAGCCTCTGCACGGACAAGCTGAAGGTGAGGGTCTCCCGGGATCCCTGTCCACGCAAGCAGTGTGCCCTGCATGGACACAGGGACTCAGTGGAACAGCCCCTCAAGCTTCCATTCCCATCCAGCCTCTGCCCCTTATCCTCACAGCCAGTACCTCCTGTCCGTGAGTGTACCATAAAGCCACCTCCCTCTTGAAGCCTTCCAGGCTACCCTCACTTGATGCAGGGGCCCCTCTACAATCCCCTATCTTCCTGTCTTCCAGTCCTACAGCAGCCCAGTCCCAACCGCCCAGTTCACTCTGTGCCTATTGCCTATGGGACCTGGGCTTTCCATGATTCAGGAAGAGGAGGATTCCAAGGGCAGAGGCCATCCAATGGGGTTTCTTAGTGAGAGAATACAATGAGTCTCTCATTAAATAGTGGTCCTTCCTAAAACAACAACAACCAAAAAATGTGTCAACTGTGCCATACAAGAAAGGACAGGAAAACAAAACATATTTGCTATTAATGTAAGCAGTACTTGTATATGGAACATGCAGCTGTCATGTGTGAAGACTGCCTTAGGTGTGACAGTTAAAGCAAAGTTTATTTTTGTGGTAGATTTCTATTGGTATTTTCATTATTTTTGTTTTGTTTTGGGTTTTTTTGTTTGTTTGCTTGTTTGTTTGAGACAGGATCTCACTATATAGTTGAAGGTGACACTGAACTCACTATGTAGTCCATGCTGGCCTTGAACTCATGCCAATCCTCCTGCTCCAGTCTCCCAAGTGCTGGGACTATAGGCATGTACCACTATGCCCAGCCTGTAGCTCATATAGGAATTTATTTCTGATGTTATCTTTTAGGTTTTGTAAGAGAGTAGACAGCTGATATGAAAATGTTGATGTCTATTTTAAATGCAAGATACATATTAAGAATGTAATACTTTATTTTATTGATATTTTATGTTCCTGTTAACTACACACTGTATAATATAATAAGAACCTCCTTACAAAACAGGAAGACCACTGAGATGTCAAGTATGTCCTACAAAAAGGCCAGGAAAACAAAACACATATGCTGTCAGTATAAGCAATGTGTATGCATGGAATGTGCTGTTGTCATGTGTGCGGACTGTCTTAGGTGTGATAACTGAAGTAAAGACTTTTTTTTTGTAAAATGTTATTGCTATCTTCATTGCGGTTCATAAAGGAATTTATTTCTGATGTTCTTTTTTACACTTTGTACACCAAAAACCAGTTGATGCTGAAAATTTTGATGCTTTTTTAAATGCTCAATAAATATTAAAAACTCAAAAAAAAAAAGGGGGGG
>RJWT010029361.1:0-14936 GCA_004365215.1 Cuniculus paca | reverse complement strand
GTCTGGAATGCAGCTTAGAAAATATTTTGTAGAGAAGGCACTCTTTGTCTGTCTTGATTATTTTTCTTGCTGTTGAGACAAAATACCCAATGCTTAAAATTAAAGAAGGAAATCTTTATTTAGCTCATAGTTTGTAGACATTTCAGTCCATGATCTGTTGGCTTTAAGAGAGGGTGGTACATGGTAGAGGGGCAACAGTTCATGGTGGAGGAAGACAGCACAAGCAACAAGAGCAAGAAAGGAAAAGTACACCTTTTCCCCTCCATTATACTATATGATGGCTACTCACCCTAGAGTGGGTATAGCATTCACACCCCCAATCCCAGTACTAGACAATGAACCAATCACAAACTCTAGATTCAGCAGCCCCCAAAAAGCATGTCCCCCCCCACCTATGACTGCATGAGACTTTAGAGGGACATCCAGACACAAAACCATAACATTGTCAAAGTTGCATAAACCAAAAGTACAGCTTTTGCTGTACTAATATAACAAGTAGATTTTAAGGCAGGAAGCACTTCAGTAATGTTACTATACAGTAAGGAGGAGAAGGTCACAGGAAATGAGTATGCAAATGAAAATGAAGTCATTTGAATATGCTAAGGATTCTGGGATGTTTCTTATTGATCAAAGATTCAATAGGAATTATCAGTGGTATTTAATTAGAAAGAAAGTGATATGAACAATCTGAAGTAAACAATTCTGACTGCAGAGTTAAGGATGAATTAAAAGGACTAACTGATTAGAATGTTGTCAGTATTAATGAGGGAGAAAATTAATTTAGTGGTTTTTGGAATGCAGATCAGAATACAGATTCAGTAAGTACTTCCTGTATTGAAGAGACAGCACTTGATGACTTATTGGATCCTTAGGGAGAGAGTAGATAAGGAAAAATAGAACCAATTTTCTACCTAATTTACTAAGAGAATATTGATTCCATTAGCATAAAAGACAATGAAAGGAAAAGACACTGAGAAAGAAGAAAATGGACTCAGTCTTATATACAGAAATGTGGGACACTTTTTGATAGAATCACTAGGAACTGGCAAGTGAAGATTTTAAAATAATGATTTAAAACTTGAAGAAGAGGAATGCATCATGTGACTGTTATCAATCAAGTTAAGAGAAGTACAGGAGAATGCCTAAAAAAATGCAAATTTGAGGAAGAAAAAGTAGTGTTATGGAAAGAATTCAACTGGACACCAAACTTTAATGTACAAGCAGAGTATCATAGATTTGCCATAGAATGTAGTGAGACCTGAAATTCATGGAAATGCAGAATGTATCAGCAGAGTTTTTAAAAAGAGTTCGCCTTATCCATATGGTAAGATAGTTTTCATTGCCTCCATATCTTTTGCTTTAGTACTAAACAAATAGAATATGAGGAAACTATGGACACCATAATCTTTATTTATTCATTCACTTATTTTCAAGGAATGAAGTTTGGAACACAGATATACATTTCGTGAACACATGCTGATAATATCACAAGTAGGCAAGACTAGATTGACCACTGTTTGAATGAAACAGCTACTACAAAAATAATGTAAAAAATTACCTGGAGCATAAATGGAAGTCAGCTAATGTTGACATTATTCAATTGCAGTCAGTCAGCTAACATCCCAGTCAAGTAACTGAGCATGTAAAGTGGAGTTCCCACTATCATTTGCTGTTATCTGTGGCTCAGACAATTACCCTCCTCAAATCAGAGGTATAGATGAGTGAGTGCACTTATTAAGTCTACAAGTTCCATGTGTAAGCTATTTCTCTTCTCTTATGAGTTTGCTCAGATAGGAACAATTTACTTTCTGGAATATTGCCAAATATGTTTCCATAGTAACCAATTATAATGATACCTATCTAGAAACATTATCCCATATGCCTGAGAAGAAATTATACATATGGGCAAAATAATAATAACATTCTTAATTTATTTACACATCAATTAGTCCTAGAGATCAAACAAAGCTTAGCTAAAAATATCTGCAAATTTTCTTTCTTAGAAATGTTGTAGAAAATTTTGTTCATCATGACAACTTCTCATCAACAAACAAAACAAAACAAAACAAAACAAAAGTGGAACTATTGCTCTTTAAAGAACAATAGTTCAAGGAGAAGGAAATAATTAAAAGTTAAAATATATTGGAAAGTAAGGTAATACAATATTTGATTGCAAACAAGTTGATTTCTTAGCATTGAGCAGTTCAGTAACAAATAATTAAAATTCTCATTGCAATATACTATTGGTTTATTAAAAATTCCACTTCAGGGATATATTTTGCCCCTCTGGATTTGAAGTGGACATTTTCAGTCTTCATTTTTATTCAGAATATCAGGCTTTGGGGGATAATCAGTTCATTAGTTGGGCTTAAGAAATGACCCTCATGTCACCTTCTCTGTTTATTTTTGCAAAGGTCATAATGCAAATGTGCATGCTTTGCACCAAGACAAGCTGAGAGAAATGGCCTTAAACTTGACATGTCTGGTGACTCTGTGACAAGTTCTGAACCTTCTTTCACAAAGAAAGCTCTGACGGTGGAGAGGTTCATGCAGCAAAGTTGCAGATATTCCAAATGGAGCAAGTCAGATTTGTTCTTGAAAATGAAACAGAGTAAGATGGAAATACCAGGCTATTTTCCTTTATTAACAGCAAGACGTATTAAATCACAGTTCAATGCAAGAAAACACTTAAAAATTCTACTATCTGTGCATATTTTTCATAAATATTCAAAACATAGCCTATTTATCTTAGCCCAGAGGACAGATTCAACTTAAGTGATCTCTGTCATCAGAAAACGGAACCTACTTTATGGCTTCTCAGCTGACAAGAGCAGGCAAACATGAAAATAGTGTGATGAAAACTGAAACTACATCCTGCTTTTCTATTGGCGATAGCGCTGTTTTAATCGATAATGGCAAAGTAAAATAAAGTTATTGCAGTTCTGCAGTTATTCTAAAACCTCAAGTCACTAGTTTCCTTCAGAATTAATTATATAAAATAAAAATGTACCCTTTTATCAACATCGTCATAACTCCATGATTTGTCTTTTAATTTCAATATAGCAAAATCATTTTCCTCAGAGTAACAACAAAATAAACTAATATATTTATTTAAAAATTGATCAAGTAGTTCAGAAATAGCTAAAAGCCATGAATGAGCAAAAATGTTCAATTGGAACCACCAAATAAAAAATTGGAAGAATTTTTTCTGAAAATGATTTACTGTTTCTATGTTTGTTTCTGCTCCTGACCCATTTGAAACAATAAAATTAGGAACAAAGATTAATAAGAGTTATAAATTATGAAATACCTCAGTCATTCAAAATGGTACTAAAGCTTATTATAAAATTAATGCATGAAATGATGTTAAAGATATTATTATAAAGTTCATGTACCAATTTTCAGTCTAGTTTGGGCAATTAAATTATAAAAGTAACAGCCTATCCTTCCTAGTGTCAAGCCATCCCTACCATCTCCCATCCTGGAACAAGCACTATTTTGAATTCTGCGTGTATTAATTCACCATTAATTTGTCCTGTTACACTCTTTTGTTAACTATGAACATTTTAAATATCCATCATTTATAACAATGATAAATATATTTCTTAGTTGTTCTAAGAAATCAATATCTCTGTACCAAATTGACTGAAAATTTGTGTCTTGAAATTCACCGTATTACATGAAAGATGTAATATTAAATAAATGTTAAGTTTCCAACTGTGCAATTCTATGCATTGGCTGGTTTCACTTTGATACTTCCATGTATTAGGGAGATGATGATTGATTGAAAGATACCAACAAATACAAGAAAAGAGTACAAATATTTTTAATTTACAGTAAGTAGGGAAACATTTAACTCCTTGAACATGACTGCTAGAATAAGAGATCCAATTTTATTCTTTCTGTGGTGGGACAAGTATCTTTAATTCATAGGTCTTCCCAGAAGATACTATAACATGTCTGGATGTCAGGTCCTCTTTAGCATTTTGTCTTCTGCATTTTTTATTAACACTTTCTTGACCTCTCATGTCTTATTTCGAGACACCCTGTCACATGCTCACCAGGGGCAAGGAAGTGGTTTAAGAACCAGAACATTTCTCAGGGTTTATTAACAGATAAGAACATGTGAAGGGAATCAATTTCTGAGGACCAGTTCCAAGGACATATTTCCCTACTATTTCCCTATTCAAGATACAGTGCGATCTGGAACATATATTATACTCTTTCACATATTTTAAAAATCATATACCCTGAAAACTCATGCTCCAAGCAGGTAAAATAAAAGACTGTTTTCTAGGATGAATAATACAAAGCATATTGAACCCTTTAATAGATTATTATTATGAATCAATCACATTAAATTATATAAATATGATAATGCCTGTTTTAGAAGAAAACCATATATATTACATTTAGTTTGCTCTCTGACTGTGAAAGCATCTGTTTAGAATGTAAGTTAAATGTTCTAACTTCTGTTTGGATATTTTCTCTATTTTTTAAAGAGTGTACATCTACTCTACCAACATAAAATGAACCCATCTGAATTGCACAAAGAATAAGAAATCTTCATGTTGTTCTAATGAAAACACTAAAAGTAATTTGGAATTTATTTCATTGAGGAAGCTTCATGTTTCCCAATGTTCTATTCTGAATCTGACAGTACTACCACCTTGCCCTTGAAGACATGAGTGTGCACACGAGAGAACATGTAAGAAGAGTGGACCCAATGAAGAATCAGTTAGTAGATTAATGAGTGAGAGTAGGCTAGATGATTTTACTGACCAAATTCTGTGTCTTAAAGTAGCATGAATTCCTTTCTATAGAGATGTGCTCTAGGTCCTGATAGCTCTCCAGCAGAGCTGGGCTAAATGAAATAGATCAGCTCTATACTCCATAGCAAACTGATTTCACTACGGCTGCAGCAGGGCAAGATAGAGATAAAGAATCACACACAGTCTTTCAATCCACACTCAAAATTGATACTTTCCATTCTGCTCATGTGTCCATGGATCTTTAACTAAAGCAAATCATTGGCTACTTCTGAATTCCACTGAGTGTAGTCTTAATTCATGTATGGAAAGAGATCAATTGGAAAAATGATGAGCAATTCTACTGTCTATACTGGTAGAGACACTATACTGGTGGTTTCAACACCCTAGCTATTTAGGTAGGGTTAGGACTGAAAAGAACAAAACAAAACAAATGCACACAAACAAAGCAAACAAAAAACATCTAAAATATTAAGCAGCAACTTTTATTTCATTTTGAAGATAAATTCAATTGTCCCCTATTGGTGATAGTTTCCTGAATTACCTAGGAGATTTTATTGTCTGTGTTCATGGCACATTATTAAAACAACATTTAGCATATCATGCTGATCCCTTGCTTGTGTCTAAATGATTATATGAGAGAAAATGCCATTTTGAATTTTGAATTTTAGTTCATAGGGCAACACCTGATATTAGAAGCTGCTAAAAGAATGAAATATGGGAAATGAGTTGGAGAAAGAGGACAAGAGAAAGGAAGGAAGAAAGGAAGGAAGGAAAGAGAAAGGAAGGAAATAAGGAAAAGAAACAGATGGATTAAGGAATTGGCTTTACAGTCCTTCTTAGTAATGATAAAATTTTTATAAGTGCAATATTGTGTCTTCGAATCTCCTATATGTAGTAATTTTCAAAGCTTCCCATAGCAATATTAGAGTCTATGGCAAATAATATTTATTGCAGCCTAATGTCCATCCTCCCTTTACTCCTTTAGAAAAACAAATTCTAATTTTAACAAGGCTTATGCTAAAGATTATTAAATACAGTCTCTTTTGAAGGTAGATGTGATCAAAAGATGATTAGATTCTTGTCAATGTAAGTAGTAAGAAAATAATATCAGTAAATTCCTGGCCATACTTTTGAAGGGTAATTTTTATGCCCTCCAAATCTCTCTCCTTTGTGATAAACTAAAGAATCCATTTGAATAACAGTATGGAGCTTACCTGTTGAGAATGGAAAAATGAGAGAAACAAAGACGCTATGCCACCCAAACTAGAGTGTTATGAAAACTAGCTATGTGATGTTTCAGTTTGAGCAATTACTGACAAAGAAATGTGCACAGTTATTATTTAGTTCTTTATTCCTTCTGTCCTTTAACCTGTATCCTTAATGATGTAATGCTTAATATAAGTTTAAAACACAGACACAAACACATGCACACACACATTTTTGTTCTAAGACATCAACAGTAATAAAAATACGGGCATAGGAAAAGGTAGGTGCAACTACTACCGGTATAGACAAATGTTTCAGAAAATCCTATAGAGCACAGGAGCCAGTGGGATTTCATTTTAATGCCACAACAACTACAGAGATCTAGAAAGTTTTTTTTTTAATTCAGAGGCTCAGAAATGAGCATTTGAATACCTTTGTGAAATACATTTAAATTTATAGTTATCTCCTTGAAAACATTCATAATTAATTCCAAATGAAAATTAATAAAATGTCAAGGATTTGATTTCAATCAACTTCTCTATGGAAGCAAATCAGTACTATAGGGTACTTTATTCACAGGCTTGACCCATAGACTGGTAAGACGCATTATACCTTTCCCAGATTTTCACTTTCAGTAGGAGCTGCACAATTTCATTAAGGGCATCACTGCATTAATCATTTCACATGTCTCAAAATTTGCATGGAATAAGCAGTCATCAGCAATTATGATTTGCCATGGAAAGACTTTTAAACTCTCCTCAAAGTCAATGACAACTCTTCTTTTCTCTTCTCTTCTCTTCTCTTCTCTTCTCTTCTCTTCTCTTCTCTTCTTCTTTTTCTTCTCTTTTCTTTCTTTTCTTTTCTTTTTTTCTTTTCTTCCTTTTAGGTTCAAATTTACTCCCATCCTGAGCAATGGCATAAGAATTTTATGGCATATTTTAAACTCAGTTTGTATATGAATATAAAAAGAAGTCCTGTGAAGAAATTAATCACAACAACTATATCCAATGTTTTCATAAAACAAGTATGAAAAACAATGCACCCCATTTGCTCAGCTCCCCCTGCTAGGGTGGGTGTAGTACTCACAAAATCTCCTTGTCCTTCTTTGCATAGGATGAGGATATTTACAAAGTAAGAACTCGGGCTCCCTGCTGAGTCTCTCAGTTAAACTTCTAAACTTCTCAAGTTGATACAATGTATCAATCATAATATAGTGTTTGTTTGCTTTAATGGTTAAGAAAGTCCAAGTAATCGGCTCTGATCATGTCACAAGTAAATGTAGCACAATCAGATAGTAAAGTTAAGAACTATTTTTGCAGGGCTTAAAAAAAAAAGAAAAAGTTCACATGTTTTACAGTAAAACATCTGTGAGTTATTTAAATAGCATGTTAATACTGATTTTGTATACATTTTGAAATTGGAAAAATCTCAACTTTTTCATTCTACAGTTATAGATAATATTGAGAGTATAAATATTTCCCCTGTATTCTTGAAAGAATTAACCAATAATAATTTTAAGATTTTCTTTGACTACATAGTGTGTGTGTGTTTGTGTGTGTGTCTTTTATAGTGATAAGAAGAAAAGAATCATTATGCTGGAGCTTGTAGTAAGCTATTGCAGTAGATTTTACTTTAAAGCAATCTACATTGCAAATTTCAATTAAAGAATACTTTAGGCATACCCTGTTCAGTGAACAAAATGCTTTAATTCCAAACTTTCACTTGCTTAATATATGTAGTAGAGAATTGATTCTATAAAACATGTCCTGACACAACTTTGTATTTACCTTGGAAGTGGGTAAAGAAGTTTAAGAGAATTTATGGTAGTAAAAACAGCTTTGAAATTTCGCCTATTTTATGCAAACAGGGTTCTCAGAGAGTTAAAGAATGGGAGATGCAAGATGGCAGGAAGCTCCAAGTCACTGAACTACTCCACAGTCATGGTAAGGTTTTTAACAATTCATAGTCACTAAACGTGGTAGTCAGAATCATGTCCTTCCAAAGATTTCTTTTTCTTAATAGTTAAATCTTATGAATATATTACTTTACATGGCACAAAGGACTTTATAAATGTGATTAAATGGGGAGATTATCCTGCATTATTTGGAGTGTCATCTATATCTTGAATGTGTGTTCACCTCCAAAATTCACATGCTGAAATTCAACTCAAGGCGTTGTGTTAAGAGGTAGCACTGAGGGCTTCCAGGGAGGTGTCAGAGGGCTGAACAGTGGAGAAAAAGCATCTGTGAGATTTGGTGTCCAGATGCTGGAATATAGCAATATGAGGAAGAGAAGAAGGAGGGAAGTGGGTCCCCAGGGCCCAGCAATGATTTGAAGCAAGAGTTGAAGCTCATAAGAAGAGCAAAGAGACTCTCAACACAGAAGAAAGAGGTGGCAAGCAGCACTTTCTGTGCTCTGACTCACATTGTGGGAGGGGTGAGTCAAACCTACAGATGCATGGTGACTACTGGCAACCCCAGAAGCCTACACAGAGAAATTCACCAGTGGGATGTAACAGTAGATACAGTGGACTGTCAGTGAGTTATTTGGAAACAGATGCCCCCCAGGAGATGGCAATTGTCCAGTAGTCATCTTGGAGAGAGGCCAATTGAGCTCCTAACTCAGAGCAGCTTCATTCCCATTTAGTGGCACCCAATACCTGGGTGAGACAGAATCGAATCTAAATCAGCAGGAGGTCGAGGAGCCAAGTTCAAACTGGCAATGAGCAGAGTTTAAACTAGCAGAAAGTGTGTGGAGTGCTGTAGCCTGAACAAATCAGATTCCAACCTGACAGCCCAAAACCATCCTGAACTTCAGTGGAATTAAAGGCACAGACTTGCTGGGATTATACACTACCCCACTGTAAAGCTATGGCTGGCTTGCTAGGATTAGTCAACATGGATCTGGGCTCTGTCTGCCCACTCTAGATACTGGTGACAGCAAAAACACACCCTGAATTGACATTTTTTTCTTCATGTTATTTTTCTTGTCACTCTCCCTCTCTCTCTTTTTTTTTTACTTGCCTTACCTGTTCGATTCATTCTGTTGGGGTTCATGAAGTTGTAATCCTCATTGTTTCTTTCTAAAATGTCCTTCATAGTATTTTTGAGTGCTGGTTTGGTGGTCATGAATTTTTTCAGTTCTTTAGCATGGAGGTATCTTATTTCTCCATCAATTTTGAGAGATAGTTTTGTAGGGTACATCAATCTGGGTTGGAGGTTGTTTTCTTTTAGGGCTTGAAATACTTCACTTCAAGCATTCCTTGACTTGAGGGTTTGTGTTGAAAAGTCTTCTGTGATTCTGATAAATTTTTCTTTGCAATTGACTTATTTCTTTTCTCTAACAGCTTTTAATATTCTGTTCTTGTGTTGAATTTTCAGAATCTGATTCTTGCATGCCTTGGTAAAGAATGTTTGTGGTCACCAATATCAGTCAAAAAATTTAAAATTTAACTAAACCAACAAAGAAAAACCCAGGTCCTGATGAATTCACTGCTGAATTATATATGAAATTTAGAGAACACCTAATGCTGTTAGTTCTTAAACTCTTTAATAAAATTGAAAGGGAAGTACTACTCCCAAATTCATTTCTGAAAGCAAGAATTACCCTGATACCACAACCAGAGAAAGATCCAACCAAAAACAATAACTATAGATCAATCTCCTTAAGAAATGTAGGTGTAAAAGTCCTCAATAAGATACTGGCAAAAAATGCAGCAAATTATCAAAAAAGCTATACACCATGACCAAGTAGGATTCATCCCAAAGATTCAGGAATGGCTTAAATATGCAAATCAATGCATGTAACACAGCATATTAACAGAGACTTGGACAAAAAACATGATTATCTCCATAAATGCAGAAAAACATTTTACAAAGTCCAACACTCATTCATGATAAAAAATCTCTATGGAAAATTGAAATTAATGTTTTTTATCTTAAATTTAGAAGAGCCATCTGTGACAAACCAACAGCCAACATCATACCAAATGGACAAAAATTGAAAGCTTTTCTGCTAAAATCAAGAACAAGACAAGGATCTTCACTATCATCATTCTTATTCAGTATATTTCTAGACACATTAGATAGAACAAGTAGGCAAGAGAAAGAAATAAAAGGAGTAAGAATAGCAAAGGAAGAAGTTAAATTATAATTTTTGCAGATGACATGATACTTTATATAGAAGACCTCAAAAAGTCCACCAAAAGACTGGTAGATTTAATAACCAAATTCAGTAACATAGCTGGATACAAAGTCAACACTCAAAAATTAATAGCATTCCTGTACACAAATAAACCTACTGAAAGAAAAATTAGGGAAACAACACCTTTAAAAATAGCATCCAAAAAAAAATGAAATACATAAGAATTCTAACCAAGGAACTAAAAGATCTATACACTCAAATTGTAGTACACTGAAAAAAGAGATCAAATAGGATATTAGAAAATAGAAAGTTATCTCTCGCTCTTGGATAGGAAGAATCAATGTAGTGAAATTAACCATTCTTCTAAAATTGTTGTACAAATTTAATGTAATCCTGATCAAAACACAAATATTATACTTCACATAATTAGAGAAAACAATCCTAAAATTCATTTGGAACCAGAAGAGACCTAGAATAGCAAAAGCAATTGTGGGCAACATAGGCAAAGCGGGGGACACCATAATCCCTTACTTGAAATTGTGATTTGGCTGTGATAAAAACAGCATCATGCTAGAAAAAAAAGACAAAACAAAACAAAAAGTAAATTAATAAAACAAAACAAAAAAGAAACAAATCCAGGGATCAATGGAACAAGTTAGGTTATGTAGGAATAACTTCAAATACACTGATTCAACTTATGTTTGCCACCTTCATTGGAAGAAAGTTAGCCTCTTTAATAAACAATGGTGGAAAAACTGACTTTCTACATGCTTAAGATTAAAACTAGACCACTATCTTTCACCATGCATTAAACTAAAATTTAAAAGGATCAAAGATCTAAATATTAAAGCAGAAATACTAAATCTGCTGAAAGATAGAATACGTACAACTCTTGAAGACATAGGTGTAGATGAAGACTTTATGAACAAAACTCCATCTGTACAGAAACTATTACAAAGAACCAAAACTGGGATTTCACATTATTAAAAGCTTTTGCACACCAAAAGAAATCACCAACAGAATGAAGAGACAACCCATGGTGTGGGCAAAAATTTTGGCACTTATTCCTCAAAGAACCAATATCTAGAATATATAAAAAAAAACTCAAAAAAAATCAGACCTATCTAAATTTAAGGACCCAATCCAAAACCAGGCATCTAAAATGAATAGACACTCCTCAGATGAAGAAGTAGCAATGACAAATAAATACATGAAAAAATGTTCAATATCACTGTCATTTGAAAGATGTAAACTAAAATCAAACTGAGATCCCATCTCATTTCAGAAAGAATGGCTATTATCAAGAAAGAAACTAATAAGAAATGCTGGAAGGGCTGTGTGGGAAAAGGAAGGCTTCTAAAATGTTGGTGGGCTTGTAGATGTGGGTAATCACTGTGGAAATCAGTGTGGAGATTCTTCAAAAAGCTGAAACTAGAGGTTTCATTTGACTCAATTATTTTCCTTGGTATCTTCCTGACAGAATTAAGACCATCAGGCAGCAATATATGCATGTCCATGTTTATAGCAGCACAGTTTGTAAGCCAAATGTTGGAAACAGCCCAAATGCCCATCAACTGATGAATGAAGACAGAGATGTGATTTTTTTTATACAATGGAGTACTGCTATGCCATAAAGAAAGATAAGCTTGAGACATTTCTAGCTAAGTTGATTGTCCTTGAGACCATACTGTCAAGTGAAGTAAATTGAACACATGCTTAAATATTGCATTGTTTCTCTGGTATGAAAAGCCAAACGTGTAAATAAGGACCAAAATATATAACAGATATTGGGAAATAGGAAGAAAATATTCAAGGAGGTAGTAAGGAGGAAGAGACAAAAGAAAAAGGATAGGAAGAAAAAAAGTGGAAACAATTCTTTTGCAAATAAGGAGGAAAAAGTGGTTTGAACTGAGAAGAGTGGAATGGGGAAAAAGCAAATATATCATGTACCTGCGCAAATTCCCTATGATGAATGTGAACATTATGTATATCTAAAATGTACCAATATTAAAAATGATGTAGGTCCCTGAAACATGATTGGGTTAGGAAATTCCACCTTCGTAGATGGAATCTGTGCCCCCAAAAAAGAACTTGAGGGAGAGAGTTTTTTATTTTTTTTTATTTTGCCTTTTGTCTTTTCTATGAAGCAAGGACATTACCCAAAGTGCCATCTTGAAATCCAAGATCGACTCTCACCTGACATGGGATCTTTTTGGCTCCTTGATCTTTGACCTTAAAGCATCCAAAACTGTGAGAAATGCAACTTTTGTTATTTATGAGTTATTCAGTCCAAAATATTTTGTAGGGAGCAGCAGAAGCCGGAGGTCAATCATACCTGCATGGCTAAAGCAAGGCCAGCCCTGAGAACACAGAGAACCTGAGGCAAGCCACATAAACAAGCTGTCCCAGCTCTGAGAATGCCAGGTGCCTGAGGCGAGCCAAGCAAACAAGTTGCTAGGTAGAGGGTTTCAGTTGACAATAACCTCCCAAGTGCATAAGTAACCATGTTGCAGTCTTTGGGCATTCCCTTTTTTCTCATCAGGAGAGAGGGCTCCACGTGACCTCAGCTTTCTGCATTCTGATTCTCGACTTTTGTTTTTCTTCATCCTCCCCCTCTCCCTCTCTGGAATTTCAAGATCTGTGCTGGAGGTGGCAATATTTTGTTATAGAAGCAAGAATAAATGCAAACAGGGATTGATGTAATCACAAGGGTCCCAAATGGAGGCAAAAATAGTCAAAGTCAAAGAGGAAAGAGGATGAAGGGAGCAGTAACTTGATGACAGAAAAAGGTTCCACATGCCAAGGAATGCACACAGCTTCTAGAAATTAGAAAAGGCAAATAATCAGGTTGATTCCTAGAGCTTCCAGAAGAAGTACTACACTGTGGACACCTTGATTTTATCCTGTAAGACAGACAGAAGACCTCATTCTTTTAGTCTTGTAAAGAGTAAACAAGAGTAGTCTCGCTTTACTCTCCTAAAAGTAAAGAGTCATTTAAAATTTGAATGTTTATAGGCAATACTTGGTTATTTCCTCTTGCTTTGATGTAGACCTTCATCCCTGCATGCTGCCTTAACATTTCACACCCAGACTGTCCCCTATGCCTGCCCTATTTTTGCATTCAGAGATGCAAAGGTGATTTTGTAGCTCCTCTCTTTAAAGTCCTCTGCTATTTTCCTGACATAATTCAGAATGAGATGTACATAGGGTAGCTTAGCATGTAAATCCTCTTCTAAACAACCTCTACAGCTCACTCTGTGCCCTCATCTGAAGGATCTCTGCTTCTTCCTACACTCTAAACATACACAAGCACACATTCATACAGTACACAAAAAATACCAATCACATGTATAACCACATATGCCTGCCTGTCAGCACATGCACAGACATTTCTTTTTCTGTGTATGCATGTGCACATGCAACAACACTAACGTAAGTCTACCTGAGGAGGTGTTTGTTTTTCTTAGATTTATTTCATTCATTCTATCTAACTTGTAATTGTTCAAATCAAGACTAAGGTCAGTTTCTCAGGGTGGCTTCCTTCCTCCAACTTTTAAAATGTAATGATCCTTTTTTCTGTTCTCATTCAACACTTTATCATCATGATAACATTATCATAAAACTTAACAACTACAGCTACAACAATAGATAGTATGTTTCTTTTCCATTAGACAGTTAGTTTTCTGACAAGCGTGACTGTGTCTATTTTTATTTTAAAGTTTGATTGAAGATCTTATATAGTATTATTATAATTGGTCAATAGATGTTGAACAACTCAATGAATGTGATCATCATGGGTAGTAATTTTTCTTCAAGATTCTTCTCTTCAAAATCTATGATGGTCACAATAATACTTCATCTCTACCTCAAGCCTCCTCTTGATTAGCCAAGGACAATTTAGAAGAAATGCTGGGGAAAAATTTAGACCCATAGTGATCTTGCAGATATTTTGTGCCTATACACCAACTACACCAGTTGAATAAGAAAATTCTTTACTTTTGCAATATTAGTAGAAACTACTTATCTACTAAAAACTGCATATAATACTTTGAAAAAGAGCCTATTACCATACATAGTGAAATTTATTACTGCAAATGTATACTATTAGAAAGTGTGAATCAATGACAAATAGAAAAGGCTAAGAAGTATCTGGGAAATAATTATTAAACAGATTAATATTCAGGGAAGTATTAAAACTTCATTTATATTGCCCTGATCTGATCACTACACTAACTACCTGACTTAGTTAACTACAATGATTTAGCTAACTATGTTGATTTGATCATTACACACAATGATATACATGTATCAAATAATCAAAATATACCACATAATATACATAAGATAGCAAAAATGACAATGCTACTAATTGTATTAGTTCTTGGAAAAGAACGGTTAATGTTCATATGATTAGATCAATTTTACATGTCTCTATCTGGTAATCTGAGCAGCCCTTTTAAAGATAACAATATGCAATATCACAACCAAAGCTAAATTCCTATAATCTTGTTTTGTAAACCTCTACTGTTATTTATTTTGGCTTCTTGTTGTTGTTGTTTGTTTGTCTGTCTCTTTTGCTGTTTGTTTTTATTTTCTGTGTCTTTTGTTCTCTTAAATAAATAAATAAAAAATATACCATATAAATACATACAATTAAAATAATAATAAATTCATTTGACTTAGTCTTATGTGAAAAAGAGAAATTATTTTGGAAACTGTATAATTATACATTCTTAAGTTGCAAAGGTCCTAGAAAGTTATTAGCAACATCTGTAAATAGTACAGAACTTAGTCATGAGGAACCCAAGAGCATAA
>RJWT010029360.1:0-14941 GCA_004365215.1 Cuniculus paca | reverse complement strand
CAGTCTGCATTTCTCCAGATCAGCCAGTCACCTATGGGGTGGGGTGGGGGAGATTGGTTCTTCTTGGTTGCCAACCTGTGCACCAGAAGGGGCTGTGCCCCAGAAGGGGCTGGGGTCTGGCTGTCCTCCTGTCAGTGGTGGCCTGTAAATTGCACTGGTTCTCAGGGGGGGTTGCTTCTTGGTGAGTCCTTGTTCTCTCCCGCCACAGTCCACAAATGGTGCTGACTCACGGGGAAAGGCTTGGGTCTGGCTGTCTCCCACTGGCAGCAGCCCACTCATGGTGGGCAGCTATTTTGAAGATAACATGATGTATTATGGTAACCATTGTTGATTTCCTATTATCTTGTTTTGAAGTCCTGTGATGCTTTCATTCTTTTGTTTTTATTCATTTTGTTCTGCTTTGTTGTGTTTTATTTTATTGTGTGTGATGGTCTGGATAGCTATTTTGAAGAAAACAAGAGACATTACAGTAGCCATTGTTGATTTCCTGTTGTCTTGTTTTGAAGTCCTGTATTGCTTTCACTGTTCTGTTCAGATTTGCTTTATTCTGTTTTGTTTTATTCTCTTTAAAATAAAAAAATTTTAAAAAGAAAGTATAATACCATATATACACAATGAAATATTATTCAGTCATAAAAAAAACCAGATCATGTCATTTGCAGGAAAAAATGGATGGAACAGGAAGTCATTTTTCTTTTTCACTCTTCCTCCTGGACATGTGCTTATATACTTGCCTATTTATTACAGAGCCACTTTTTGTTTATCAGTAGAATTCATATTTAAAAAATGGCAGTTATATCTTTTAATGATTAAAGAAAGGTTGACTGATTTATATCAATATCATACTATCCAAAAGATATGAAAAGTCACAATGCCTTTCTGGTTTTAATGCTTCAAATAGTGCTTATCAGACTTGGTTCCACACTTTTTGAAAAGTTTAAGACTCTGACTCATCCTTGATGACTCTGATTCAGTAAATGTGGAAAAGAATGAACTAAGTCAATATTATTTAAACTTGTCAATTACCAAGAACTCTAAATAACAGAATCTAAATCTGTAAGTTTTTTTACAGTTATATCCATTGCTATTTTCTTTTTATGAATTTTTCTCATAATTTCAGCAGATACCAAGTATATAGTAAATGTTTACCCAAAGTATTTAATTGTGTGACTTTATAAGAATACTGAAAATAGCAGAAAGAAATTTTAAAAACTGAAAATACTGAGAATACATTTGTAAATATTAAATAACAAATTGACTTGAGAAAATGATAGAAAAGAAATAATCTTACATAACCTCAAAAGAAAATGTGGTACCACATAAATTTCTTTAACATACTCTCACCATATAGAATGTCCTTTCCTTATTACACATGGAATTTAATACCAAATGCCAAAACATGGGATCAATAAGACTTTATTCAAATTTGATAACATACATATAATAAGAACAAGCTTCAAACATAAATAGATTAAACTTACTTTATGAAAAATGTATTATCTGAAACTTCATTTAAATAGAAAAATTCTACTTTAAATGTTCATGTCCAATAAGTAGTATTTTTTAATCTTAATGTATTTTTGGGGTGCACTTCAATGTGATTGAAGAAGTAGTTGAACTGGTCATTATATGAATTTTGTTTTAGAAGTGATTATTTTGGCAGTTGTGAAGTTATAGGTAGGCAGAGGTATCGGTTATAGCATCACTTATGATACTCGTAGATCTTGTAGGGGAATGATGCAAGTAGATATTGGAATATAATTTTCAGGTATCCTAATTACAGTAGCAATGGAAAAAGTCATTATGAAGTCATTTCTGTCAAAGGAGAATGTAGCATGATTTACTAGAAATACAGATAGCTTTTGGTTTATGAGTAAGTAGTGCATGGCTTTGAATATCACACCAATAGAAACTATAGTGCTTACAGTCCGGTAGTAAGATAGTGAAAAATTTTGTGAAGTTTTGTATGTTATTGACTACATAGAGTACAAATGATGGCACTGTGGAAGTGACATTGCAGTAGAAATGCCAGTATCTCTAGGCCATCAATTGGAGTACCAGTTGCTATTGTGAAATTTCAGTAGCATATGTTGTTGATAAGATGTGGTTGCTGTAGCCAATGGACTCATTTGAACGGTCAGTGAAAGTGCTGCTAGAGTTTTGATAATAAATTATATAGAAGTGGTTGCATTTTCTCTTAATAAATGAATTCAGGTTTACAGAAATTGTAAGTTTAACTGATGTTACGTTGGAAAGTTGCTTGAGTTAGCACATGTATTGATTTTATTTTGAGTAGAGATGATGGCAGTGCTGCTTGCAGATGATGTGTCAAAGAACAAAATAGATTCCATCACTGGCTTAGAAGGAGTAATTGTGGAGGGATGTAAATATGGTTGAAGAAAGTATTAAGAGTCTTCTGATTCTGTTAAAAAGAATTTTTGTGGTTTCATTAGAAATGGGAGTAATTCATGTTTCAGGTAAAGTTAGGTGATTTATGTGTTGGTAGCTTAAACTACAATTGGAGACATGGCCATTGTGTAAAAATGATTTGTTATTGTAATCTCATGAAAAGTGCTTGAGTGAAAGTTGTGGTGCTCATAGATTCAGTTAATATGAACCTAGTAGTTGTGGCTGTGAGCACAATTGAAGAGATAATTGCAGCTGTGGTATATTCTGTTGAAGGACAAAAGCTTGGAGTTACAGTGGTACATTCAAATTAAAAGATGGTGCTCGCAATTGTACTGGCAGTTAGAGATCAACTGGAGATCAACTGCCAGTAGTTGTGAAAAGAGTAAGTTCAATTAAAGTAGTAGGTGCTGTTGTGGTAGCTTACTTAAGGTGGTAAGTAGTACTACATATCATGTGTACAGGTTCAGCAAAAGATGAGTCCATGTCATGCTGAGGTTCAACGGAAATGCTGCAAGTATTTGTGTGGTTCTGATTACATAAAAGGAATGCCTACTACTGTGACAAGTAGTTCTGTAGAAGCAATAGACTAAGTAGTTGTAGCTGTAGGCTAAATGAAATACCGGTTGTTCTTGTTGATATAAACTGCAGTTAAAACTACTGCAGTTTTGGCAGGTTTAATTTAGCCAAAGATAGTCAATGTAGGTGCAATAGAGCTAGTAGTACTGATTGCCCTGGCAAACAGTTCAGGTAGAATAGCAGTAGTCATTAAGTGTGGATTTGATAGAATCAGTAGTGGTGGCCTTGGCAGTGTGAGCCTTGGTGAAAGTGCTGGCAGTCATTATGGTGGTCTGTTTAGGTAAGTGATTGGTGGTGTTGTGGTAGTAGAAGACAATATTCTTATGGATTCAAAAGACTACTGACATTTGTAGCAGTGCTCAGTTCAGTGACAGCAGTGGCTATTATTGTAAGCATGGGTTAAATGGAGACAGTAGGTGTGAGCAATGTGGTTGTAGGTTCAACAGAAGTGGCAGCTGTACTAGTAGGTGGCTCAGTTAAAGTGATACCCATTATCAGAGTGTAGGGTTGAGAAGACACACTAATTATAGCCAATATGGTTATAAGTTCAATGAGCTCCAGCAGTACTATGTGCTTCCATTGAAGTGGAAGCTGCTGTTGCATTCAGTGAATGAGTTGAGGAATTAGTAGTAGGTGATTTGCTTCTAGGTTCAAGGGAAGTTCTGGCAGTGGTACTAAGTGGTTTGGTCGAAGTGGGAGCTGCTGTTGTGGATAGCTGAGTCAAAGCAATAGTGGTAGCCAATATGGTCATAGGTTCAGTGGAAGTTACATCAGTAGTGGAAGGTGTTCAGTCAAAGTGAGGGCTGCTGTTGTGGTGGGCATTGGAGTTGATGCCATAGTGGTAGCTGGTGTAGTTACAGGTGCAGTGGAAGTGCTAGCAATCAAAACAGGTGGTTAAGTTGAAGTGGGGGCTGCTGTTGTAGCAGATATTTGAGTTGAGGCCACTGTGGTGCCTGACGTGGTTGCAGGTACAGTGGAAGTACCAGCAGTTGCAGTAGTAGGTGGTGCAGTTGAAGCACGGGCTGCTGTTGTAGTGGATGTTTCAGTTGATACAGTGGTGGTAACTGGTACATTTGCAGGTGCTGTGGAAGTACCAGCAGTTGCAGTAGTAGGTAGTTCTGTTGAAGTGGAGGCTGCTGTTGTAGTGGATGTTTGAGTGGATGCAGTGGTTGTAGCTAAGGTGGTGGTAGGTGCAGTGAATGTTCCAGAAGTAGTGGTATTAGGCAGTTCAATTGAAGTAGGGGCTGCTGTTGTTGTGGATGTTTCAGTTGACAGTGGTCACTGGTATGGTAGTGGCTTGAGTGGAAGTACCAATAGTAGTAGTAGGTGATGCAGTTGAAGTGAGGTCTGCTGTTGCAGTGGTAGGCTGAGTGGTGGCAGGACTGGAAGACAGTGTGGTTATAGCTTCAGTGGAAGCACCCATAGTAGTAGTAAGTTCAGTTAAGGTTCTGCCTGCAGCTGTAGTGAAGGCATTAGTGGTGGTTAATGTGTTTGAACCTTCAGTGGAAGTGGAGGCAGTTACTGAGGTAGTTTGTTCAGTTGAAGTAGCCATTGCTGCTGTAATGATGGTTCAGTAAAAGTTGTACTGGTCGTAGTCAATATGGCCTCTGTGGAACTCCCTGAAATAGTGGTGTTTGTCACTCCAGTTGAAGTGGTGGCAGATGTATTTGTGGTTTCACTTGAAGCACTGGTGATAGTATTTGCTCTCATAGGTGCTGCTGTAGTACCAGCCATGGTTGTGATTATAGGCTGAGTTGGAGTAAATGTGGTAGTAGAATCTATTATAGTAGTGGTAAATGTAGGTTTAGAACTTATAGATGAGGTTGTTTGAGTAGTAGATGGAGTCCCTTGGCTTTGAGGAAGTTTTATAACAATAACATCTTCATTATTTTTCACACTAGCCACCAAGGACACTATGAGTACTCCAATTGCTGTTGTTATCGCAGTAGCTAAGAGACAAACCAGGAAGAGTTTCTACAGAGACCAATCACTGATGAAATTTCATGCTATCTGGAAAAAATTTTTAACAAAATTACTAAAGATGAAAAGAAATTTCAAGGAAAATCAATCCTATTGTTCATTCTTTGTATATTAGATTACTTCTAATTATTTTACACTTCTAAATATTATGTTTAAGTCTTTAATCTATTTTATATTGACTTTTATACAGTATATGATAAGGATTGAGTTTCATTTTTAGGCTTGTAGATATCATTTTGCCCAGACTTTTGTTTCATTTTGTTTTGTTTGAGATGAGGTTTCACAATTTTGCTAGTTCAGGCTGGCCTTGAACTCGCTGTGCTGCCCAGGCTGGCCTCAAACTTGTGATCCTCCTGCCTTGGTCTTCCAAGTACTGAGATTACAGGTGTGTACCACCTAACCTGGCTTTCCCAGAACTATTAATTGAGACTATCTGTTCACATTAGTATTCTTGGCATCTTTGTCAAAAATAAATTGACTGAGCAGCCATCATGCAGGATCCTCACCAGTAACTAGCTCAGGTCTTGCAGGCAGCAGCCAGCTCTGATCCCACACATACTCCAGCAGCCATCATGGAGGCTTCTCACCAGTAATCAGCTCAGGTCCACAGGCAGCAGCCAGCCTCACACCTGCACACAATTCACCTGCCATAGGGGAGCCAAAGCAGGCTGAGAAAAGCAGTAGTCAGTCCTGTACCAGCACACCCAATGGCCACCATCAGATACCTGTAGCTAGCACTAGCAAGAAGAATCAAATGGTCTCACTTCAGAGACATTGCAGCCAATAGGGGAAATGTGCAGGACCCCATTACCCACTTGTCTGGAAGAACCCAAGAATACATCAAGATGAAGAAGGAAAAGGCAGTCTCTGGCATTCAATCCAAGCAGTGCAAGTCCAGGAGATGTAAACATGGAAGAGATCAGGAGTCACACACCCAAAATGTCTGAAGTGATGTCAACTGAAGTAAAGAAACAACTTCATGAATCTATAAAAGAAATTAGAGCAGAAATACTATCTTGGGTAAAAGAAGAAATGAAAAACATAATAAAAGAATTACTAAGCACCTCAAAGAAGACATAGATAAAAAATAGAGGAGCATAGGACAATGAGGGACATCTTGAATGAACAATATAAAAAAATTTAGAATACATGAAAGAGATTCAAAGAGATTCAAAGAGATCCAGGAAATTAAAAGCTTCAGTGAAGGCTAGCAAAACCACTTGAAAGAAACTGAAGATAGGTTTTCAAACCTCGAAGACAGGTTTGTTGCTTGTGATCACAAAAGGAAAGATGTCTTCAAAATAACAAGGAACCAGGAAATAACAATTCAATGACTGCAAGATAATGCAAAGAAACATAACTTAAGAATAATAGGTGTGAGAGAAAAAGCAGGGGTTAACACAAATGACATTAAAAGTCTATTTACAGAAATAACAGCAGAAAACTTCCCAAGTATGGGAAAAGAATGTGACATTCAGATAAGTGAGGCATATAGCACTTCAACTAGCCATAACCAAAATAAATCCACACCCAGACATATAATAACCAAGATCACAGAAATTCAACACAAGAACAGAATATTAAAATTTGTTAGAGAAAAGAAACAGATCACCTATAAAGGAAAACCCATCAGAATCATGGCAGACTTCTCAACACAAACATTCAAGTCAAGAAGATTTTGGAGTGAAGTATTGAAAGTCCTGAAAGAAAACAACTTCCAACCCAGACTGATGTACCCTGCAAAACTTTCTTTCAAAATTAATGGACGAACAAGATACTTCCATGACAAAGAACAACTCAAGGAATTCATGACCACCAAACCAACCTTACAAAGAACACTGAAAGACATTCTAGAAAGAGATAAAAATGACCACAGTTCTGGGAACTGAGGCAGAAGGGGATCACCAAGCAGAGCAGACAATTGAATGGAGGGGAAAAGTAGGGAGCCAATGGCAGGAAAATAGCATGGCAGAGATAAGGCAGTGCATGTTGGCCATAACCATTAATGTACATGGCCTCAATTCACCAATAAAAAGAAACATGAGCAGAGTAGATCAGAGACAGGATTCATCAATATACTTTACACAAGAAACACATTTAACTGGAAAGAAAATTCATAGACTGAAAGTCAAAGGAGAGAGAACAATGCCCCACATGACAGGGAACCAGAAAACAGTATGGGTAGCTTGCCCATCAACTAGAGAATGGATAAGAAAGACATAGCATTTTTATACAATGGAAACCTACTCAGCTCTAAAGAAAGATAACCTCAAGGTTCTTGTAGGTAAATGGATACAACTTGAGATCATGCTCATGAATGAAATGGTTCAGAGTCACATGGGTGAACATTGTGCTGTCTCCCTAGTATAAAAAACTAAAGGACTTAGTGTGATCCAAAATGCACAATAGATATTGTGAAAGTGAAAGGGGAGGAAATGTCTAAAAAGGGAAGGCAGTGGCCATTGTTAATCTATTATCATGTTTTGAAAGCCATATTGTTTTCATTGTTCTGTTTAGTTTGACTTTGTTCTGTTTTGTTTTGTTTGATTTTATTATATTTGATGGCATGCACAGCTATTTCAAAGATAACAAAATATATTATGGTAGCCATTATTGATTTCCTATTATCTTGCTTTGAAGCCATGTATTGCTTTCATCATTTTGATTGATTTTATTCTATTCTCTTTTGTTTGATTGTATAATGTCTGATGGTATAGGCAGCTACTTTGAAGATAACAAGAGGCATTATGGTAGACACTGTTGTTTTACTATTATCTTGTTCTGAAGTCCTGTATTGCTTTCATTGTTTTGTTTTTATTGGTTTTATTCTGTTCTATTTTCTTTGATTTTATTATGCCTGATAGTATGGGCCTTCATTTTGAAGATAACAAGAGACATTATGGTAGCCATTGTATATTTCCTTTTATCTTGTTTTGAAGTCCCATACCACACTCATTGTTTTGCTTTGATTGACTACTCTGGTTTATCTTATTTGGTTTTATTTTCTTCAAAATAAAAAAAAAGAAATTGACCATAAATGATTATTTCTGTGCTGTTCTGTTCAATTTGTTCATGTGCACTTTTTATTTAAGGCTAATACTACCCTGGTTTGATTACAATAGCCTCATAGTAAATTTTGAAACAGATTACTACCTTGAAAGAATACATAAATATAAAACTATCTTAATAGTCCTTAAATAACAAATTTAGTTTTCATTAGAAAATGCCTTGTCCTTTTATTTTCCTTTAAATTAAGACAAAGAAATTTCCATCAACTTCACATGATTTCTTACTCATATGTCTATATCTTTCAACATGAAAAAATAGTAAATGTCTTCTTAGAAATTCTTTGCACCTCTCACAATCAAAAATGTATGGTCTTATGGTTAATACATTGTGTCAACTTGAGAAGTTTAAAAGTTTAACTGAGAGACTCAGCAGGGAACCAGAGTTCTTACTTTGTAAATATCCTCATCCTATGCAAAGGAGGGCAAGGACATTTTGTGAGTGTTACACCCACCCTGAAGGTGGGGGAGGGCATTGGCCTGTGTACAATATAAGACAGGGAAAGAGGCTTGTGTTTCCGCTCTTGCTCTGGCTGCTGCCTTGAAGTGTTGCTCCAGTGCCATGCCATCCTGCCTTGGAGCCAGCTGATTATGGACTGAAATCTCCAGAAACTGTGAGCTAAATAAACCTTTCCTTGCTTCACTTTTGGTGTCAGGTGTTTGTCTCAGCAATGAAAAAAAGTAACCAAAACATATGGGGATAACTGCTACGTACATACAGTGATGTACAGGACTCAAAACATCATCTGATTAAATGCGTCTGCCTTTCATGCCTGTCAACTATCAGAAAATGTACCCTTCAACTAGCTGCTGGGAGTCCTCCATTTTCCCTGCACTATTCACTGACTTAATCAAATTTTCTAACTAGTATTTTGTCTGGGTCAGTATTTGGCAGCATGAAATTTGGAGTTTGAAAACATTTGTTGAACTCCAGTCTCTGCTACCACCAGGTAGTTCTGTTGAGTAAGATGCTTATTTTTTTTATTTTTGCTCTACTCTTTCATCTTTTATCATAAAAGTGTGTGATAAGATTTAAAAAGTGATTAATGTAAAAGTACCTTGTGAATTCTAAAAGTACTATGCTGATACCTGCATTATTTGTTGTAATTTAATATTGTATAATGTAAATTATGTAGGTCTTGAAATCCAATTCTTGGGTTTAAATCTCACAACAATAATATTCTCAACAAGCTTATTAACTTACAATTTCTTGTCTAAATTCTCAGATTTCTTTATACCAAAATTAAGTGTAACAATATCTACCCCATAGTGTTGATAAAATTAGTGATGAGAAACATTCTCTGTATTTTTTGTAGAAGGCAGTGAGTGCATTGAACTTACTAAAAATATAGACTTCAGAGTCTAACAAATTTAGGGTTTTTAATTTTTTATTATGCTTTTGACTAGATAGATGATATTATTTGGAAATTTACATTATCCTGCAAATGTTCAGTTCTCAGACATAAATATATCACCTATTTCATAGGATTGTTGTAAATAGTAAATTTAAAAAGCAATATAAAATGTTTTCCAAGCATTTAACAACTATTTAAAAGTTTTTTACTTCATAGATAAGCTCATTATTAACGTCTGTCTCATAGGTGAAAGTAGATTGCTAAAAGAAATAAACACAGAGTAGATATCTTCAGAGCATGTGAAAGAGCTTTTAAATCTCTTAAAATAGGAGACATTGTCTCTGAAAACAAACTCTAGTTTGAATTGAGAGCAACACCCACTAAGCCATCATGAGAATGAAGTGCATTAGGTACCAAGGCCCAGGGAATTAGGTACCCAATAAGAGAGCCCAGACACAAAGGGCAGCCTCTGTCCTCTGCCATTTGTGCCTTAGAAAGGAAGACAAAAGCAGAAGGGCCAAACATAGAAATGCATTGCTATGTAAACTGTTAAGGGAAGCAGTTACCCTAAATTTTAGTTTGAAACTTTAAAAAGAGGAGTACGATTAGTAGAAATTCATCTTAACCTGACTGCAGACCTACACTTTATCTAGTGCTATCACTACCATTAACTAGTTGTGTGCATTCTTCCAAACATTCGAAATTTCCCAGACCATTTGTCTGAATCTGCAACTAAAGAAAAAACGGGTATATAAAATAGCTTTCAGCTCTCTAACATGCCAAGCACCATCAGCTATGAATCAAAATCAATTTTTTACCTATGGAAAAAAAAATCAGAGATCAGACTTTGAATTGAATACATTTCAGTAAGCAGTAAGGTATGCAGGAAATATGCTTCTGATACCAAATCAAGGTGGAAAACAGGGAACAAAGTGATTTCAAAGTCAAGGTGGAAAATATCTGAGGGCAGAACCAGGATTGCTAAAGAAAAAGTTCACAGTCAGGCTCAAAAACAAGCAAGGGGCAGAGTGAAACAGACCCATGACTTCTTCCACTCGAGCACAGTTATGAACAATGTCATTCACTGCCACTGTGTACTCCTTTTTTCTTCTTTTGTATTGACCCTCATATATTTTCTCAGAATTCAATTTAAATTATTTCTCTACAAAGATCATTAGTTCCATAAGCAAAGGGCCCCATAAATTTTCTACCTCCCTTGCATGCTCCCTCAGTGACTTTACATTTTTAGTGGATTCCACAGATCTCACAAGAAATTGTCAGCATCAACTGATTGAATAGTGGACTGACTACTTTCATGTGGATTTTATTTAACCCAGAAAAAGTGTTGTTCCCAAACATTACCTGACAATATTGAGATTCTCTGTTTGGAAATTCTGAGTGACCAACAGGCCCTGGGTTGGTGCAGACATCAGTTAAATTAGTGCCAGTATGATTGGTTGATGTAGAAAACTGATATGATGAATTGTGAGCTTCATGATTGGTTGGGCTCAGGAATGGCTACAGACAAAAATTAATGAGGGGAAAAAATAAGTTACTGTACTTCACATCTGATATGTATAATTAAAGTTATATAATTTTGATATAAACCAGATCGTGATACATCATAAAGTTGTTTTCATCAAATAAGAAGATAATTTGAAACAGGACCAAAGAAATAAAAGATAAGTTCGTTATAATTCTCAAAAGGAGGGAATCTAGTTAGGTCATCATCTGCATGTATACCAGTAGTTATTAACATTAATGTTCAGGAATAAGTATTTTTTTTATTGCTACCATATTTGAGGCATTTGTAAACATAATGATGTTGCACGTTGATATAGACAGAATGAACACATGAGTTAATAAGGCCATTGGACAGTCTGAGCATCTATAGGAAGGATTATAGTATGCAATATGGAAAATATGAGGGATTTTTTCTGTCTTGTTTTTGAAGTCTAATATTGTTCTGTTTTGTTTTGTTCTTATTAATTCCTTTTTGCTTTACTCAATATTCTGTTTTGCTTGGTTTTATTCTGTTTTGTTTTGGTCTGATTTTGCTATATCTGATGGAATGGACAACTACTGTGAAGATGGCAAGATATACTATAGTAGCCATTGTTGTTTTCCTCTTACCCTGCTTTGACATTCTGTAAAAAATTTCATTGCTGTGTTTTGATTGGATTTATTCTGTTTTGCTTCATTGGATTTTATTATCAATAAAATAAAATAAAATATAAGGCCACTGGATAAATAGGCAATATTTAAAGTTTTTAAATCAATTGGATTTCTGTATAATAACAAGAAAACATTTGAAATTGAACTTAATATACTACTTAAAATAGCATTTAAAAAATATATATCTTATTCCTTCTATTAAAATCTCACCATTGCTAATAAAAGTTAAAGAAAACCAAAATAAGTGGTGAAATAATGCATGTTCCATGAATGGGAAGAATTTAAACAAGGTGTCAATTCTCACAAATCAATATGCAGAGTCAGTAGTCTCTAATTAAAATTGTAGAAGTATTTCTATAGAAATCAGTAAGTTAATTCTAAAACTTTGTAAGAAAACCCAACAGGTCTTGAAGATCTAGAATAATCAAGACAGTGTAATACTGTTGCAGAACTAGGTAAATGCAACGTAGAGTTTTGAAACAGACCTACAAACACATGTCTCCTGATTTACAAAATGACAGCACTGCAAGTCAGCATAGACAGCATAGTCCTTACAGTGGTCTGTGTGAAAACAATTCCAGATAGAAACAAATATTTTTATTAGTGCTTATTAGCTATACAGAATGGTGGGCTCCATTTTAACATATTTCTATATTTATGCATACAACACATCGATCATTTCCCCTCTCACTATTCCCTTCATCCATCAATCTCTTTTCTCTAACAGTCTCCTTTCTCCTTTAATGTTATCTCTCTTTTAGGTAAAAATGATAAGTGACAAACACCACCCACAAAGGGTGCACACTTTATAATTCCATATATATGAAGTTTAAGGAAATACAGAATTAAACTGTCATGATAGTGATGAGAAGAATAGCCACCATGGAAAAGAGAGAGTGCTAACTAGGCGCAGGGGTGCCCTGTCTTCTCGTGTGCTGAAAATGTTCTGTTACTAGATTTGAGTGGTGGTACTCAGCAGGTGTATGATACACATAAGTGTATGTATGTAAAAATTGATTAAGTTGTACACTTAGTATATGTTTACATTAAGTATGTTTTTTATAAAAGTATTATATATCAATTTGCACCCAATCCTAGGTAGACAGCAAAAAGGCTATTGACATTCCCAGTTCAATTAATGTCAACATTCTCAAAACAATTCTTCACCAAAAAAATCAGTAAGTAGCCGGGCGTGGTGGCTCACGCCTGTAATCCCAACACTCAGGAGGCTGAGACAGGAGGATCTTTGTGAGTTTGAGACCAGCCTGGGCTACAAAGTGACCTTGAGGCCAGCCTGAACAGCATAGTGAGACCCTGTCTCAAAAACACAAGGGCTGGGGATTTGGCTCAGTGGCCTAAGTACCTGCCTGGCAAGCGCGAGGTCATGAGTTCAATCCCCAGTGCTGCAAAAAAAAAAAAAAAAAAAAAAAAAAAAAATCAGTAAGTATTGTTAAGGTTAATCAAAGAATTTATTACATGATTTGTTCCCTGGACCTAGCCTTCACTAAAACATGGACCTCTGACTTTCAGAAATACGTTTAAATCTTTGAATTCTGAGAAGCAAGACATGATAATACAAATCTAGACAGCTAACGCTCGAATTTCCATATTATATTTACAAAGCAATTTGCTATGCAGTCAAAGCTAGATTCTTTTTTGGTTTATGCTTGAATTATAACTGTACAGTATTACTTGAAAATGTTGTTAACATTCCCCAAATTGCTGTTGCCTTGGTCTAGTGAATATTTAAAGTAAATTTTTCAAATACGTACCTATTGATATGCAGGGAAAAAAAATCTTATCAATAAGTAGTAATAGATACAATTTCCTTCCATGTAAAACTAAAAATTTCTTTTTTGAAAGAACTATGCTATATTTAAAAATATTGTTAGATTTACTCAGCTACTTTTAAGACAGCAATATGCAATATGTTAACTAGTGTTAATCTCCTATTATTTTGTTGTGAAATTCTTTTTATCCTCTTTGCTTTGTTGTTTTTAAAATTAAAAAAAATATGTTGTTAGAGCTGCACATATATTAAAAATAAGTCCCTGGGCAATCAGAATGTGTCACAGTAGTGCTGCCAGTACTCACCGGTTGGTTTCCAGAGTGTTCAGTATTCACTACATATTTCCCACGTTTTCTGTCCATTCTTGAGCTTCTAGTATCACAGCCTTAACTCCAGAAACATTTTGCATCCTTTTCATTGGCCTTTATACCTGCAACTCTGAGAAATAATTAAGTTGATTAATAATAAATCTAGCATGAGACAGGTGCCAGTGTGGATTAGACTAAATAATAGATAATTAGTTTTTATATGGGACCCACCTTAAAGGAAGAAGTAGGGTGTTAACAATTAGGCAAAATAGAAGAAAATCAATCTCACCTTGGTGACTACACTCTCAACACTCCACCAGTTAGCTTGCCCAGTGAGAAGAAACTGCAGTCACATACAATTTCTCCTTCCTTCCCCTATCCCTTTATCTCAGAGGACTCTGGCTTCTGATTTCAGCAAAAGCCCAAGACTGAACATTACTTGTTTTCTAAACAGATGTGACTTTATCTTCCTATTGACAGCAACTTTTAGATCTTCAAACCTACTCACAAGCAGTGAAATTAAGCCTTGCACTTCTTGAATTCTTTCTGTAAAACTTTTCCAACCTATTTTTTCTTTCTTTTCTTCCCTTCCTTCCCTCTTCTGCTTCACCTTCCTCTTCCATCTTCATCTGTCATCTACCTATATCTATCATCTATCTATCTATCTATCTATCTATCTATCTATCTATCTTTTTTGGGGAAAACTACCAGACTTTAATAGCGTTCCCCAATCTCCAACCCAACACAGAGGGTTAATCCGATGAATAAATTTCTGTGAGTGTATTCACCAGGGTCACTTTTTCTTCCCTTCCTGAGGCTCTATATGGCCTGGCTACCTGGACAATTACTGCTGATTGTGATTATGACTTAATAACAGGACTTGGGCAGGTGGGGATTTTCCAACTTTTACACATTACATTCTAAAGTATTATACTCTAAAGTCCTTTTTTCTTATCCGTAGAAACATATTTGGCAAGATCCAAAAGACAATTGACAAGAGTTAAGAAATAATTTTTAACCCCTGAAGTGAAAAGTTATTTATTCATTCCCAAATCATGTATCCAAGAAATCCCAAATAAAATTTGGGTAGAAAATTGTCCAGGAAGAATGATACTTAATATCTAGCATTAATTAATCAAAAGATAATTTCTCACAAGTGAAGTAACAAAGACAAAACAGTAATGCTCTTTTGTGACAAATGTTTTATGTAGATGTAGCTCTGTTTATCTGACCAAATGTGTCTCTTTCCCTCTCCCTCTCCCTCTCCCTCTCCCTCTCCCTCTC
>RJWT010029359.1:0-14950 GCA_004365215.1 Cuniculus paca | reverse complement strand
ACTTAAGTACACACTTGAACTACTAAGCACACTAGGAAGTTAGCAGCAGAAAGGCGGGTAGGAATCACTTGTCCTCCCTCCTCTCTGGGGCCTTCCCTCCTCTGTAGGGTAAAGTATGGGAATACCCCATTCAGCTTTTTAAAATTCAGTTCCTAAATTGGCAGATACATTAGCTGCTCTCTCTTTAACTTCTGGGAAATGTTTCAGACATATGAACAGAAAGTTTTTATTTGCAAACAGTATTAACCATTTCCTGTTCCAACCTCAAGGCAACTGTGAATCAGGCTGCATCTCCTGCCGGCCCGGGTGTGCTGTGGGCGGCTGCGCCTGGATGGGACTCACTGGGCCCACGGCGCAGATTGGGGCGCCGCTGCCACCCACGTAGCGCCACACAGAGGCAGTTTCAGAGTAGCTCTGTTTCCTGCACTTCCCCATCCTGTCCCTGTCCCCGGGGATGGAAACTTCCTGCTGCCTCCAGAGCACCAGGGATCCCCTGCCCCTATTTTCCACTCTCCACCTGCAGTAGCTCATGGTTTCTAACCCTGAGGCTGACGCCTCGGAAACTGGAGGTCAGAGGCCCTGGGGAGACTTCTAACAGGGCTCAGAAGGCTCCCAGATGGGCTCCAGCCAGGGCCTCAGCCTCTTCACTGCCCTGTAGAAGGGATGCTTCAGAACCTCCCAGAATACCTACCAAGGCCATGTGCACATGTGTGCCTGTCCTTAGCATGCATGTTCCCAAGGAGATCCTCCAGCTGTGGGCCTCAGCTATCCAGTCCTCACTGCAGTCCGTGGTGTGAGCAGTGAAGGTTTACTTAGTCACCCCTGCCCCGTCTTAGCACATCTGGCCGATTTCAGTTCCCGGGGATCATGAAAAAAACCACTGTGACGTCCCTGTGTGTCTGGGTGCAAACCCCAGCTTTCATTTCACAGTGTGTTCATAGGGTGTCAGATTGTGGTGCTTGAGTCTGTTGGCAAACCTGGCTCCAGTGTCCCTCTTCACTCCAGCTCGTCACCCCACGGGCACAAGGGACACCATGGGACACAGTCATGCCCTGGTTATAGTGCTGCCTATAGTTCTGCAGAGTCCATGAAGAGTAGCAGGCAGGGTGCTTGAGTCTCTTGCAGGATGGCACATGTGCAGGGCCTCAGCTAAAAGGGTGACGCACTCAGGCAGCTGCCTGTTATCCCAGGCCCCCTCCCAGCCAAGGTGCTGTCTGGCCACTCCACATCCAAGTACAGAGGGGACAAGGTCCCTGTTAGGAAGAGGGCCTGGGGAGGGTGGAGAGCCCAGCCAGCCCCACCCTCCCCAGGGACCTACTCTGTCTCGGAGAAAGGCCCCATTGTGTTCTGGGGATGGAGATTGTAAGGGAAATCCTGACCAGAACCCACCTAGGCCCTTGCCACTGGCAACCTGCGGAAAGCCCAGTGCCTTGATGTCCTGAAGGCCCATGTTCCCCAAGTGTGAGGCCCAGAGTGGCCTCATTCAACTTGTTCACAGCGCAGCACACTGCTGCCACCTCCGATGCCCTTTTTCCACACCTACCACCATCAGTGCCACACTCAGTTCATCTTCGCCTGGGCCCATCCAGTGCCTCCTACTGGGGTGCAGCTGGCAGGTTTCCAGCCTACAGGTTATGTCTTATTTCAGCCTCATTGCTAATATCAGCAGTTTCATTCCTTCTCCTTTCTACTCTGTGATGACACCTTCAAGCAGGATGCCGTGAAATGACCCACCCACCTCACAAAGGATGATTGGGACCTCAAGGGGGTGAGAGGCAGGCAGCCCACAGGAAGTGCCCCACCTGGAGGCTGAGGTGGGTGGGGCCTGGTGAGGCCCTTAAAGGCAAAGGGATATGGCTGGCCAGGGATCTCAACGTAACCCACAGTAGGGGCAGTGTCCCAGGCCCACAACCTTAAGGGGAAGGGTCCCAGGTCTGCAGGGCCCAGGTACTCAGTGGCCCAACCTTTCCCAGGCCCAGGGGATCCCAGAGCGTAGCTGCTCACCTCCCGACCCTGCAGAGGCCCAGTGGTTCAGTAGGTCTGTGCTGGCCAGACTGGGGGCAGGAAGGTCCAGAACCCCAAACAGGAATCAAGGAGCAGGAGGACACAGAGGGCACCTGGGAGGAAGGGGGAACGTGAGGAAGCCACAGGCAAGGAAATGCACAAAAGGAAATGCACTCCCAGCAGGAGTCAGAGCCAGAAAGATCCTGTGTGGGGCAGGCAACTGTCCCCATCTCTCTCCTGCCTCCACTCTGTGTCTGTCTCCCCACCTGTCGCTGTCTCCTTTCTTCCCCTGTCTCTACTCTCTCATTCCTCCACTCCTCCCCATTTCCCCCTCCCCCAGTTCTCCCTTCCCCCCTCCTGCCGGCAGCTCTCCCCGCCCCTGTGGAGGTGGAGGAAGAGTGGGTGGGGGCCCAGGGCAGGTCCCCTCCCTCCAGCATGACTTGGGACAGTTTCCTTTCCGCTGCCTGAGCCAAGGAGGTAGCAGCCGTTGACAAGAAGTGCAGGTTGGCACTTGGGCATGTGGATCTCTCAGGTGCCCTGGCCACTCGCCTGGGCAGTCCTACAGCTGGGTTGGAGGCCAGGATGGCTCCTAGGTAGGTGGGCGCGTGGCGTGGGGCAGGCTGGGCAGCAAATCAGGGCCCTCATCCCTGTTGGCAAGGACCAGTTCCCAGCACTCCTGGACTGTCCTGTGTGGGTTTGACATCCAGGTGCCTTCTCTGGGCTCTGACAGGGCACCTCCTCACTGTTGGGCAGGCAGGACCCCAGTCCCCCTCAGCTAGTCCTGGGTGCCTGGCAAGATGAAGTTATCAGCCCTCTCTGTGAGACCACAGCCCTGGCCTCACTGTTCCCAAGCCTGGACATCCCCTGTGTGCACTGTTTTCCTGGGATAGAGGCAGCCCCTTGGCAGGACTGGCAGCTGCTGGTGGCTTTGACAAGGGCAGTTCAGGGTATGAACTTGAAGGGGGCCAGGCACATTTCTGGGTGTCCATAGCAGTCACTGGAGACAGCAAAGCCTCAGTTCAGGAACCCTGGCCTCTGAGCCCTTTGTAAGACCATCCTCCTGGAGGAGAAAGAACCCACCCTGTTGGTGCCCCTCATCCTTTTGCCCCTCAGCCACTGGACCGGCATGAGAACTCAGCTGGGGGCCCAGGTTGTCTCTGGGCCTGGCAGGGCATGTAGCGGGTAGCAGCAACTACAAGGACCTAGATAGAGTAACACCCATCCACCCATCTTCACAGCCCAAGGTCCCAGCCCTCACTGCTACTGGCCACTCTGACTCAGCCTTTGCATGCCCCACATGACCCTCATGCCTCCTCCCTGGGACCTTCTTATCCCTCCATGTTGGCACTTTCAGGAAAGCCTGGGTCAGTCCCAGGACCCCAAGGAGGACACAGATGAGACGGTGGTCCCAGGGCCCAATGGGGGGCCTTGTCAGAGGTGGGGTCCAGAAGGCAGGGACCTGGGCTCCCCTGGCTCCAACTGTGCAGGCGGGGTTCACATAGTGGTGGGGCACTTGGCAAAGTGATGCCCTCCTCATCCTGTACCCAATCTACTGCCCTGGCAGCAGGAATCCTCTAGTCCCTGCACTCTTCCTTCCGAATCTGCTTAGTGTATTTATTTTGGTATTCCCTGGAGGCAACCCACGCTCACAAGTCCATTTTACTGCATTTCATGAGATGCTCCAAACTCAGCAGCTTGGAATGGGACGAAGTGAGACCTGGGCCTGTGTCCAGAAGAAAACTGCCCTGGGTAGCTTTGGGCCTCCAGCATTGTACTGCAGAACCTGGGCCTTGCATTAGCAGCCACTATGACAAAAGCCAGGAAGGCAGCACCTTAGGGTTCTGACGCTGGAGGACTGAGGTCAAGGTGTCCACGGGGTACACCAGCAGTGTCTTCTTGAGCTCTGCCCTTCTCTGTGTGTGTGTGTGTGTGGCCACACATGCACCTGTGCCCACCCTGTTCCAGTGTGACGTCCTCCTGAACAATTCCATCACAGCCACACTCTTCTCAGTGAGGTCAGGTGGGCCTAAGGTTCTGGAGTACATGCCCCATACACCAGTTTGGGGCACAGTTCCACCCACGCTTCCATTGTGGCGCACAGGGCTGTGATGCTTGGCCCCTTGTGTGCCGGCTGCAGACACTGCAGCCACTGATCTTCCAGCCAGGGCTGTGAAGTTCCATGGGGCCCCACACAGGTCAGGAGGGTCTCTCAAATTGACCCTCGCTGCTGGGCCGCTCCTCTGGGCACAGGATAATGCACAAGAGAGCTGTTGGGTCATCAGAAGCCCCAAGTGCCCACTTGGCAATGCTTTTAGCTCCTGCAGATAGTCCTGCTGAAATAAGGTGTGGGGTAGCCACCTGTCATCTGTGATGTCACCTCTGAACCTTCCCCCTTCTTGGTCTGAGACATAATGACCTCTCATCAGCCCACTCAATGGCTCCCAGGAATAATATGGAAACACACCAGACTTCACTTTCCCCAGGAACCAGGCAGCAGTAACTTCTGAAGGTTACTTTCCTGAGCACTCCCCACCTGCTGAGAAGCCAGGAGGCTTCCTGGAGGAGATGGCTGTCTGTGTCTATTTCTGCTGCTATAACTGAACATAACAGGTCTATATACAGAACAAAATTTGTTCCACTTGCATTCTAGAAGCTGGGAGTCCAAGGAAGAACCCACTTCCAGACACTATTAGCACATGACTTTGGTAGTTAAGGGTCTGCACTGAACTCTGCAAAAATGTTAAACCATAGCCTGGCCCTCCGTGGGAGCTCCAGGCAAGGCGTGCTAGGACTGAACAGGCTGGAGTCGACAGGAGGCCAGTCTCCCCCAGCACCCCCATGCTGGGCTCCCTGGGTAGGAGTCTTGGTTCAGGTGAGGGGGTACTGCATTCTAGCCCCACCCTCAGCCAGCAGGTAGGGGGCAAGGGGACATCTAGATGCCGAGCCTGAGATCCTTGGTACCAGGGTCCTGGTTCAAGGCCCACTGGGTGAAGGACAGAGTGATCCAAACAGAAAAATGAATGGGAAGGCCTGGACTGGGCCTAGACTCTCAGGAGAGGGTCCCCCCATAGGGGAGTGATGAAGATCCCAGGGGCAACCAAGACCACCAAACTGTGACCATTCAGGCTTGGGAGGCAAGGGCCAGAACCATGGGAAGACAGGGTGAAGACCAGCCCAGGGCCAAGAGAGCTGAATGGGCAGCCAGAGTCCACCCAGAGGGCAGGGTCTGTGCAGGAGGGAAAGGGGCTCTGCCCTTGGACTTCCTGGGATGGGGTCCTCTCCTGACCCCCAGCGACCTCTCCAGTCATCTGGTGTTGAGGACATAGGGATCTGTTTGGGAGGCTCTGATAGTTGGGCCCAGGCCCGGCAGTGGACTTGGAGGTCAGAGTGGTATATCCAGACAGGGAGTCAGTGGAGCAGTTTGGGAGGCGACTCTGGATTTCTAGCCCTAGGGGAGGAGACCACAGATGTTGCCAACGTGGTGAAGCCTTCAAGGCGTCTCTGTAGCCTTCAAGGGGGATGGGGTTGGGACTGTGTCAGGCCCAGAGCTAAGACAGCTGCAGAACAGATCCAGAGGCATTGAGTCTGGTGTGGCCCAGGTTATGGACTTCAGGGGAGCCAGGCACAGCTCTGAGAGGTGGATTCTTGGGTCAGTGGGGTACCAGTTCTGGAGCCCTGATCTCTGAGCCTCTGAAAGGCTGCCCTCCACGAGGAGAAAGAATGCCTCTGCCCATGCCCCTCATCCTTCTATCCCTGGGCCACCAGCCTGGCCTGGGAACTCAGCTTGAGGCCCTGGCTCTTTCCGGTCTTTGCAGGGGATGGGGTGGCAGCAGCAACCACTATAAGGACTCAAACAGGTGACACTCATCCATCCAGGCATCCTTTTGTCCCAGGGGCCCTAGCCCTCACCATGGCTGGCCTCTCCCTGACTTGGCCCTTACTTTTTTTTTTTTTTTTTTTGAGACAGAGTCCCTCTTTGTAATGCAGGCTGGCCTTGAACTTACTATGTAGCCCAGACTAGACTAAAACTTCTGGCAATCCTCCTGCCTCAGCCTCCCAAGTGCTAGGGTTACAGGCATGTTGTGCCACAAAACTGGCCAGACTTGGCCTCCTCATGCCCTGCTAGGTGTGGAACTGAGGCCTTGAACATGCTAGGCAAGCACTCTACGACTGGCCTTGAACTTGTGATCCTCCTACCTCAGCCTCATGAGTAGCTGGGATTGTAGGCACGCATCGCTGTGGTGGGCTACTGGAAGTTTTCATTTAAAAGATGTCCATGTTTCTTGAATTACTATGTGAAGAAGATACTTGCTGGCAGTGTCAAGGGAAATTCCCAATGCGACATGTTTGACAGCATGACATGACCTTCCACCTGTGTGTGGTGGGACAGCCACAGGCAGAGGAAAGGCCTGTGATAGCCTATGAGATCTGTGTCACCCCAAGGCATGAGGGACTTGATAGAGGGCACAACCCTGCATGGCAACCTGTCCCTGTCTGTCCATCGAAGGCAGATGACTGGAATGAGGGATACTGAGCTGGATGAGTGTGGCTTCTCTTCTGTAGCCCAGCTGTCACGTGGGGTCCTCCACCCCGCCATAGACAGATTCTTCCAAATAGCTACTTCCTTCCTGAACAGGAGCACTGGTCTCAAACGTCCATCCCCCACTGCGAGGCCAGTCCTCAAGCTGTCCCCAGAGGTCTCACTGTCCCTGGAAGAGGACCCATAACCATAGCAACCACAGCCTTGGTCCTGTCACCACATGGGGAGCCAGCTCCAGCCAATACTGTCATCCAGGATGGAGCCAGGACAAACAGGACAGGAGGAAGGAAGGCACAAGGTGTAGAGTGGACCCGAGGGACAGACACAGAAAGGGACACAAATGATAGCCATGGCCACAGCCACACACTATGTCCTAAGACAGATGCCATGGATGAGCAGGGAAATTGCTATTATATGGCCCCCCAGGCCTCCAGACCCCGCAGTGGGTTGAGAACAGCCTCAGTTTCCCATGTGACACAGGGGACCTCAGAGGTTGACAGAGCGCTGATCCCACGGAGGTTCTCACTGTGGGGTAAAGCCCGGTGCAGCAGGTCATGAAGCTGTTTGCTCCAATCCCTGGCCCTGATGTTCACCCACCTGGGGCCTCCAAGCATGGAGGCCATGTGTGAGCATAGGTTGTGTGTGAACAGCAGGGCCCGGCTGCTGTGGCATGGAGAGGCCTGACTAGAGGCTCCATTCTGCCTGCTTGTGGAGCAGTGGTCCAGTTGACCTCTGGGTCCTGTGCTGTGACCTCTAGCCCAAGGTCTTGCGGGGCCTACACTGCCCCCCAGGGCTGCACTGCCATATGGGTCTCCCACTCTTGCTGAGACCTCCACTGCCTCCATCTACCCAGCATGCATCCTGGTGGTCATTCCCCCACAAGGGCAGGGCAGCCCACATGAGGACCTCCCAAGAATCTGTGGGGGCTGGACTAGCCTGCCTGCAAGCAGCAATCTAGGGTCAACAGGGAAGGGGGCTGAGGTCCTTGGAATGACACTGGACCCTGAGTGAGGACTGGAACCCTAGACAGAGTCAAAGAAAGGCCCTGCCATCGGGTGAAGCATGGAGGAGAGATACAGGGCCTGCCTGGCAACCCACCCCCTCCTCACCTCCTCACAGTTGCTCTCTGTCTCTCTCTCCTCTCTCAGAGCTCCCTGACAGGTCCTGCAGCCCCTCCTTCTCCCCAGCACGGCTCTCAGTGCCCGAGGGTGCCAATGCTACCTTCACCTGCAGTTTCTCCAACTCATCAGAGCACTTCGTGTTGAATTGGTACCGGCTGAGCCCCAGCAACCAGACCGACAAGCTGGCAGCCTTCCCCAGGGACAGCAGCCTGGACCCACGCTTCCAGGTGGCCCAGCTGCCCGACAGGCGCAGCTTCCAGATGAGTGTCCTCTCCGTGCAGCGAAATGACAGCGGTATCTACCTGTGTGGGGCCATCTCGCTGCGGCCCAAAGCAGAGATCAGGGAGAGCTGCCGGGCAGAGCTCACAGTGACAGGTGGGGCAGGGCTGCTTGCCTGGGAAGCCCCCAGCTAGCTGATGGAGGGAGGGCAGAGCCCACAGGAGAGGATAGCACGGGCACCTCCGTGACTGTGTGCCTGGCCCTCTTGCAAGTTGCAGGCCAGGACAGGGGCCAGTCACCACAGGCCCAACAGGGTCAGCCCTCACCCCTTGGAGAGCACAAGGTGGGTGCCCATGAGTGTGGGGACACACTGCAGAGTACTTCATCGCAGTCCCTGACTCCTGTCTTTGGGGTCCCCAGAGAGAGTCCTGGAGCCCCCCACAGCACACCCCAGTCCCTCGCCCAGGCCGGTGGGCCAACTTCAAGGCCTGGTTGTTGGGGTCATAAGTGTCCTAGTGGGCATCCCGGTGCTGCTGCTACTGGCCTGGGTCCTTGCTGCCGTGTTCTCCAAGACTGTTCGAGGTAAGTTTGTCATGGATGTGCCATTTCCCCCAGGCCTTGGAACCCAGGTCATGTCCATACCCTTGATGGCCTCCAATTCCTGCCCAATGCCCAACATCTCCTCCTATAAACCCACATAGCTGACCCACACACACACATGTCCTGACCACCATGAGGGGCTACGTCAGCACGACCCACGCACACACGTTGCCAGATACCACGTGGGCCAGGGCACAGGGGTGGTGTTCCTGCAGCAGGCACAGGTGTGCTGACCTTTGTCTACCTGAGGCTCCCATTGCTGCATGGAAGCGCGTGATCTGAGGGAAGACATGGCATCCTTCCCCAAGACCCACTCCCTCCAGACCTGAAAACCTCAGGCCCAGCTGATGGAGCCCCCAGCTGCCCCTACCCAGATGGGACCTTGGCTAAGCTCCTGGGAGGAGGACTGGCATCAGCCACTTGATTCCAAATATGCTTCTCTGCAGAGGCCGAAGGAGCTGGGAGCAAGGAGCAGCCCCTGGTGAGTCTGGCCTCTACCAATGAGAAAATACACCCAGATTTTCACTTCCCACCCAGCCTTTCCCAGGCCCCCAGATCAGCGTCTTGGTTGCCCCCTTCCTGCTGCCCCAAGGCCTGTAACCTGAGTGCCATGAAGTCACTTACCCTATGCCAGGCAGGAGGGAACTGGAAAACTCATATTTCAGAATCCTAAATCTGCAAAACTTTGCAGGACAGTTTAGAGAGGGAAACTGAGCCAGAGGAGAGAGGCTGCATCTGCAGTCACACAGAGATGGGCAGTGAGGAGACAACCATCAGGCCCCAGGGTTCAGCAGCCCAGCTACAGATGCTCTTAGAAAGGGGACAGGGTATTGGCACTGTGGGGCCTGGCCATTTCTAGGGCTCTGCACTAACACCCCTTCTCTCTCCCTGAAGAAGGAAGACCCTTCAGCAGTACCCATCTTCACCATGGACTATGGGGTGCTGGATTTCCAGGGGCGAGAAAAGACCCCAGAACCCCCTGCCTCCTCTGTGCACACAGAGTATGCCACCATTGTCTTCCCTGAAGGGCTAGGTGTCTCAGCTCCAGGCCGCAGGGGCTCAGCTGTTGACCCCCAGTGTCTCCGGTCTCCAAGGCAGCAGGATGGACACTGCTCCTGGCCCCTCTGACTGCCTTCCTCGGACCTCCACATCCCACAGGCTCTCCACAGAGAGCCCAGGGCAGGGTGGGTCATGACAGCTTTGCTCCTATGCCAACCCCACTCAGGACGTACCTCCCAATGCTCATCATCAACTGGGGCACCCACATCCCTCTCCCTGGCATGGAGGGTGGGCACAGCCATGGCGCCACCCTGTTCAGGACAGAGCTGCTGGGCCTGTGCTGCTGAATGTCACAGCTATACACAACCAGAGGCTTGGGCACTATCCCTGTGGGCTCCAGGAACCCTGGCTGGAGACTGCTTGGGCACTGCTCATAGCAAAGAATTCCCAGCATGAACCGAGCACAATGCCTAAGGGTGCCCACAAGGCAACCATGTTGGGACAAGGTCACATGGGAGAGAACCAGGGGCCCTCAGACTCATCCAGGCCTGGAAAAGTTTTCACAAAAGAAGGCTGCAGTGAGCAGGAGGAGGCATCAGCACCCTCATCCATCTGCAGGAGTCACCTCAGCCCTCACACCTGCCTGGGCAGCTCCTCAGGCCTCTCTACAGAGGGAAACCAAGGCATGTGGGGAACAGCCAGCCTCCAACCCACTGCTTCCAAGGACACACCTCAGCCCAGCCCTGCCTACCCAGGCTAGGGTGCAGGACAGGGCCCCACCCAGCCATGGAGAAGGGAGAGCTCCAGGCAGGGCTGAGGCAGTGCGGGTACTGTCCCTCTTCAGTGTTAGAGAGGCCTGGATGGGCTCCCACCCAGAGTAGACAAAGTTGCACAAGGGGGCCTGGAGCCTCTTTCATTTGGTTCTATGAAGTTATAATTAAATAATGATGAAAGCTTTCAGAGTCCTGTCCTGTGCCTGCAGGCCATGCAGCAGGCTGATCTGAGGCTCAGGGAGGGATGGGTAGTGGCCTGAGGCAGGCATTGCCCCCAGGGTCCCATCTCTGCCTGCAGCCTCAAATGTGGGAAACCTCACTGCTGGGGTAGGCAGCCTGTTTTAATCACTTTCCTCATTGCTGGGACAAAATACTCAACACTCACAACTTAAAGGAGAGAAGGCTTAGTTCAGGTTTGGTTTGGTTCAGGTTTGGTCCCCTGACTTCAAGTTAGGAAGGTACAGTGGAAGGGCCTGGCAGAGGAAAGCTGCTGAGAAGTTAGCTCACAGCAAGTTAGCTAAGAGTCCCATAATCCAATCACCTCCCACAAAGCCCCAGACATCCTTGGCCAGCATGGGTGTCCACATGGGTCCCCTAAGTGTCCCCAAGTTGTTTGCCTGTATCCTACCTGCTTAGGCTGTGCCCCCACCTAGGAGTCCTGTGGGCAGGGTGTGCCCAGTGTGGGCTGTTGCTTCAGGGAGCATGGGCTGCACCAGGCCATGGAGAGGGGCTGCAGCCTCTGCAGAGACTCCCTGAAATGGTCACTGGAGCTCCAAGCCCACGACCTCACCAGGGTCTCGGCTGCCCACAATGCTGTCTGGCAGACACCCCTGCTACAACTGCACTTTCTGAGCCCCACTGAGTAAAGTGGGATCAGTACATCCGGGACAGGCAAGGAAGGAAAGGTCCTGCAGGCACCCCCCAAGATGGTGCATGAGGGGCACAGCCTGGGCCCTATGGACTCAGGAGGGAGACTCCAGGAACCTAAACAGAAGCCCAGCACCAAGAACTTGGTAGACCAGCAGACAGGAACCCAGGTCCAGACACAAAGGCTGCCCTGGGCTGTCAGGATGTCTCACTTCATCAGCCCTGGGTGAGATGGGACAGCTGCAGAAATGTATGAGACTGCTGGAGAGACAACAGACACAAGTGCGATTGGCATACAAGACAGAAGGGGACTCACATGAATGTCTCCATGTTGAAGACACTTCTTCCTGTTCACACAATAAATTTAACATCATCCCAATAAACACACTTCTGGAACTGTAACTTTGTTTGTTTGTTTGTTTACAGTACAGTACTGAGGATTGAATCCAGGGAGTTCAAACAGTTATATTCCCCAACCCTTTTTTATTCATTATTTTGAGACAGGATCTCACTAAGTTATCCAGGCTGGGCTCTAACTTGTGATCCTCCAGCCTTAGCCTGCCAGAGTGCTGGAATTAAAGACATGTATCACCAAGCCTAGCTTGGAACTGTAACATCTCTAAAACATTTATAACCAAGAAACCATGAGAAAAAAGTAAAAGGAGAACCACTGTGTGGCCAGGAGATTCTGGGGGATCAGCACCAGAGACAGGGTAGCTGAGCACATGATCCCAGTTGGAAGAGGGCAGGCACCCTCATAAGGGTCCTGGGACCAAGGCAGCCACTTGGGAAGGGACTCAGTGAGGCCCAGCTGTGTGTGGCACACTTGTGTCTTCCCAAACAGCAGGACAATGCACACAGGGGCCTCTAGAAAACCAAGGGAGTAGAGATGCACTCCCTTTCAGCCCACAAGTTAAGTCTGGCTACCAAAACCTTCACCAAGAGATGACGGATAAGATGATGCATTCAGCCCACAAATAGAAAAACAAAAACTTCAGCATGGAGAAAAAATCATTAGCAAACCGAAGGGGAAATATTTGCACTATAACACAAAGATCTAAATACAAATTATATAAAGATCTAAAAACTTGAGCCAGATTCAAAGCACAGCAGAAAAGTAAGCAGAGGTAATCAACATTTCACCAAAATGTATGTGCACACATCCATGAATCTGTACACACACATACATGTGTATCCATGGGTGTGTATGTGTGTATGTGGATGTTGTATCCATGTGTGTGTATGTGTATCCATGTGTGTGTATGTGTATGTTGTATAATACCTGTGTACATACACATGTGTGAGTATTGCATATATGCCTTGTGTATGCACATGTGCACAATGTTGCATACACACCTATGTGTTTGCACACATGTTCCACACGTGCGTGTGTATATGAATATATGAATGCATGTTGCACACATCTGTGTGTGCATGCATGTAGTATACATATCTATGTGCACGCATGTGTACATGGATACCCCTAAGCAGTGGAAGGACATTCAATTTTGCTCATAATGTCACAGGAAAATGACTCCCAACCTGTTAGATGCTAAACATGCCAGATTAAGGTCTGGATAATTGAAAAATGAACATGAGGACAAAAGAAATTAAGAATAGGAAAATTTTATTAAGAAAGATCCTGAGGTTGGGTGTGGTGGCGCACTCCCATAATCTCAGTACTCAGGAGGCTGAGGTAGGAGGATCACTGCAAGTTCAAGACCAGCCTGAGCTACAAAGTGAGCCCAAGGCCAGCCTGAACTGCATAATAAGACCCTGCCTCAAAAAGACAAAAAGGAAAGAAAGAAGAAAGAAAGAAAGAAAGAAAGAAAGAAAGAAAGAAAGAAAGAAAGAGAAAGAAAGAAAGAAAGAAAGAAAAAAAAGAAAGAAAGAAAGAAAGAAAGAAAGAAAGAAAGAAAGAAAGAAGAAAGAGAGAAAGAAAGAAAGAAAGAAAGAAAGAAAGAAAGAAAGAAAGAAAGAAAGAAAGAAAGAAAGAAGAAAGAGAAGAAACAACTCGCTCCTGAGAGACAGGTGGGGTCCTGAAAGTGGTTTGCCTCTAGGGCTTTGTTTAGGGGTAATTTATACACAAAATCACAATTTATGTAACTATGAATCAAACTACAATCAACCTATAAGGATAACAAAAATAGTATCTTAGCTAATATTGATCCAATAGGGAAGTGAAGCAAGGGTACACAGTGGACATCACTAACTTCAGTTTATCTATAACTTCTAATGTAGAAAGAACAGGGGCATTACAGGAAAAGGGTGGACATTTGGGTCAGGGTGTTTTGGTCACCCACTGCTGCATCTGACACCTTAGCCACCTCCTTGGACCAGGTGGTGCTGATTGTAGTAGGATTGCAAGCTGTTGTCTATTTCTAGGGAGGCTTGTAGGACTGGCTCTCCTCCAGTTTGTTGCTGGCCACCATTTGATACCTCTTGTCTTCTGCACCAACTCCACTGAGGGCCTGCTTTCTCTCTTACTGCCTGTTAATTTCTATATAATTTAGCTGTTTATGATAATAGTAAGAAAAGATACATATTAAAACTGCTCCTGGCAGACTGGCAGAAGTCTGGAAGATAAGAGCTGTTGTCAAAGCTGTAGGGAACAGCTAGCGCCAAGCTGGGGAGTAAAGCTCTTGCTTTTGGTTCTGTCAGTCTTCATGGAAACACATCCCTGGCGTCACTGGCAGCAATACAAAGTGACAGGGCACACAGGAATTCATTGCACAGCCAGAGTAGTCACCCAGAGCTGACTCGTGCACAGGTGGCACAAATCCCCAGCAGCTGGGGACCCTGCAGTGCAGAGCACCCCACCTGACAGTGGAACCGGGCTGCTCTGGACTGTGGGGAGGGGAAGCCAGATATGTGGCAGTGGCAGCTCAGCATCCCCGGGACAGGGACACAAGTTGGGTCACGTCAGAAAGACAAGGGAATTGAGTCAAAAAACACCAAAATTGCTGAGCAGGCATGGTGGTTGGTGGCTAGAATCCCAGCGCTCTGGGAGCCTGAGATGGGGAGTGAAAAATCTGAGCTGGGCAACTGAGTGATTTGTCTCAATATGTAGTTAAAAAACAAAAAAACCAGGTTGGGGATGTAGTTCAGCGAGAAAGCACTGGGTTCAGTCCCCAGAACCACAAAAAAGAAAAAATCTAATTACTTAATACACTTTGTGTTTAAAAGAACGAGTTCAAATCGATACTCAACAGAAAAAGCAGGCGGGGAGGGAGGAAGTGGTCGCAGAGCCACCCGCCGCCAGCACTTGGGTCTGTGGTGCTCGTGGGCCAGGCCACTAGCTGGTGGCAGCGGCTCAGATAAGAACCGAGAAAGTGGCGCAGGCCAGTCAGCACTTTGCATCCGCCTTCCCGTAAAGCAGCCACCGCCTCGCACTCATTTTTTCCGTCCCCTCACTCTGCCCGGGCGCCTGTGTCACGGCCCTGGCGGGGACCTGCTCCCACACCTTCCCACGCTGCTCCCGCACACCCTGGGCGTCGCACTCCAGCAGGGACTGCAGCTGCGGCCCAGTCCCGGGCGCGGCCAGCTCTCTGCCCTGTGGGGTTGAGGTTGATCGAGTCTCGCAAGAGAAGCAGCCTCACCCCAGGGTCCCAGGGGCTTCTGGGGAAGAGAGGGGTGGTCTCTGCCCCTGGCCCCAGGAAGCTCCCGAGTTTCTGCAGAGGTGCGGAGAGTCCACCAGGGGGCGATGGAGGGAGGCTGTGCAGCCGTGGCGCCCACCCCGTGGCCGGCCAGCACCTGTTTCCCTTGCAGACGGCCCTGACCTTTTCCCTGCATCCTCTGACCCAGCCCAACAACCCCACTCACCAGTG
>RJWT010029358.1:0-14935 GCA_004365215.1 Cuniculus paca | reverse complement strand
GAGAATGCACCATGTGGTAGTTAACTGTGTCAAATTGAGTAAGAAACACCCAACAAAGTTGAATCAGCATAGTACTGAATGTGGCTGGGGGCGTTTACTGAAGACAGAAGACCCACCCTGAGTGTGAATTACAGCAACCAATAGGCTTGTCACCGGAATGGAATAAAAAGGAAGAAGAAAGAAATCTCTTATTTATTTCTCTGGAGGAGCTCCAGGCTTCACCTTCACTTTGCATAACATCTGCGGACTCCCAGCGCAGACTCTTCAGCCTTCCAGTGCGACCCTTCGGCTGCCTGATATGGACTCACTGGACACTACACTGAGACCCAGGCCTTCGACTGGATCCTTCAGATTCCAGCACACAGACAACCCTTTTGCACCTTTCACTTCTGACTCTGCCTATGGAAGCCAATCTGGGAAATTCTTATGTATGTTTATATCTTACATTAAATCTGTTCTCTAGTAAGCACTGACTAAAACACACCATGATATTTTTATTTAACAAATTGCTATAAATGATATATCCATGAGGTTTGATTAAAAATTACATTGAATTTTTAAGTTGAAAAAACTTTTTACAGGAAAAGACATACTCTCATGTGTTGTTCTCAAAAATGCTCCTCATTACTTCAAACATACTCTATGCAGACTCCTCAGCAATATTTCCTTTACTGTAGCAAGTTTTTCTTAATTGAATTTTAAAAATGTAATTATTTGCTGTGTTGTTGGATCACCCATATAGTCCATTCATTGATTTGCTTATATCAACTTCTATGAGCAGATACTTTACAGTTACTTAATATCAAGGTAGTAGTATTGATATTGTAAAATTGATTTTATTTTTTCATAGTAAATTTGTGTCAGTAAGATGAGTTAAAGACTGACTCTTTCACTGCAGTATTTCTCCATCACACAGCACAATCGCAGATGGGTTAGAATCATTATGTGATACAGTGCGATGATCCTGGGTATACTAGGTAGCAAGTCTCTGGATTTAAGAGGGCAGTAATAATGAGCAGTAGCCACTATGACGTACTGATCTGGGTTGTCCAGAGGGCCCGAACCATGCATCAAGGTGTACCTCTTAATTTGTTCAGGGAGGAGAAACCAATCTGTAAAAGGAAGATATATCTTGCCATTTTCTGAAAGATTGCTAAGTGATAAGCTTAAAGACACAGTAAGATTGACATTGCCAGAATCAGTTTACACAAATCAACTAAGACAAAATGATTGACCAGATATAGAATTGGTGATTTTCATGTGTACCCTCAAAAAATGGTTAAAATAACAAAACTTATTTCTTTACTTCCCACTCTGAAGATGGGTAGAAGTTTTGTAAAAAGAACAATGTTATTCATTTCATTCTGTAAAATATTTCACTGCCAACCCCTAGAACAATACCTGAGTAGGAAAAGAGAAACATAATTTACATGTAATGAAAAATTGCGAGTACCACATAATATATATTTAACTCATTTTAGACAATTTGACTAAATTAATTATTTGAATGTGAGAAATGTAAAATCTTGATTTTTAAGCTTTACAATTTATACATCTTTTATAAAATATTTTGTGAACGATTCTACTATAAGCACATATCTTTGGCAATGAGAATTATAAGATTATAAACCAGTATCCTTGAATTAAGTAAGCAAGATTTGTAACAAATCAGAAAATTGCATTTCAATTTACAGTTTCTCCTTGATCTACCACTAATGAAAGTTTCATTGAATTATCTACTTAAAGGTCAAAATGCTAATTAGGAGTTTCTCATCAGTGATAATTTAGATATGTGCAAAATGATGATATTAGCTTTTTATCTTCTTGAATGAAATTATTTTGCACTCGATCTTCCTAAAGTTCTAATAACAATGAAGACAGTTTGCAATATCTAAAATTTTCCACTTCAACTCAATGCATATATTATTTTTAGAAATAAGCATATCATACAGACTTTACCATAGTACTTCCTAATATAACTGCATAATATTTATTTTAATTAACAAATTTTTCACATAAATTTTAAAAATATAAAGAATTACATTTTTGGTAGTATTTACAATAATTTCTCTTTGAGTTGCTACATTTTTAAAAATTCTTTATCTTATAGTTTGACATTTCTAAATTCAGGGAGCGTTAATAATTTCACTTTATCAATTATACTTGTTATAAAATTTCAAAATTTATGGCATATAAAATAAAAATTTTGTTTACTAATAATATAAAGAAACATGAAAATACATCTGTTCCAGTTTTATCGCTCTATATACACACAATAATATCTTACAAGATAAAAGTGTATTTTAAGAATTCTTATCTGTTTAAACCATAAGCAACATAGCATACTTACTAATTGTAGAAATTGTATATGGGTTTGTATATGTATGTGCGATCAAATTCTCATCATCTTATAATAGCATTGTGCTAGAGAACACATGTGCAATGACTTGTTCTTGGTGGTAATATCATGCCATGTCCCAAAAGAATAATGTAAGTTAATTGAGATCAAACTTCAAAGTCTTTGGCAGACTTAAGGGAAATCAATTAAGATTTTGGCAGATTTAAGAGAAGTTTCCTGACAATGGGTTGTGTCCCAATAAACTCATCATAAGTTGAGTATGTTTAAGTCCAAAATGCATTTAGTACTACTCATGTACTTACCATCAATGGTTAGCAAACAGTACACATTACAGTGTTACTTGTTTGCCCGAGCACATGTAAGGCTGACTTGAAAGTGTGGACAACCATTACACCCTGACATCACAAGTAACTACTGTACTACATATTCTGAGCCATGGGAAAGGTTCCAATTCAAATTCTGAAGAATGGTTCCCATGGAACTTCATGGCTCTTGAACCATCTAAAGTCAGATAATTGTTAAGTTGAACCATAGACAAGTCAGAGACCATCCAACACAAATGAAACTTTTGGAAGATACTACTAGCAACTACTTCACTGTGGCTGGGGGAGACTTAAAAATATACTTCACCCTTTCTCATCTCCTGCCTTTGGATCTCCCATAGTGGGACCCATTATCTGAAGCCAATTCAATGCTAGATAATATGAAAGCCTTAGATACTTTCCATGAAAGTCAATGTCTGAATTACAAAGAATTATAGAGAAAGAGATAATTTAAAAATGAACAAAGGGAGTAGAAGATACCTACTTTGTATTTCAGCATATAGTAGCTTTATGGATTAAAAACCTCACTATAGAAAGATGTCAGCTGTTTTAACCCGTAATCACAAACCAATGAACATCCTTGTCAGAATGTTTAGTACCTAAAAATGTACATTACTTAGTATAATTTTCTTTCATGTTTTTTATGTTTTTTGGCCTATTGCATATGATAATTAACAGTAATAATGCTGATAAATAAGTGAATCCAATGCTGGAGAAATAAAAGAGAACAGAAGGAAAGGGGAAAGAGGGATTGAAATGTGTTATGTACATGCAACAGTTCCCTTCAGTGAATTTGACCATTATATACTACAAACATGTACTAATAAAAGTTAAAAAAAGTTTGTAGAAAATTAGAACCTGAATTCGATATTTCCTGAAGAACACAAACTACAATAACCTCAGAGGGTACATTCATGAGTTGAAACTCTCGAGTGTTCTTCATTCATTAGTATACTCATTTATAATTACAAACAAATTACTAAATCAAAATAACCACAAAGCTTTGCCATTAACAACATACTATAATTAATATGAAAAATGAAAGTAACTTTTTCAATTTTCTAAGAACCAATTAATATTAAACACAGTGTTACTCTTAATAGTATAATTTTGATTTGAGAAAATTAAAGGCGAATGTAGAAATGTTACATCTTTGACTTCATTTTCTCTTCCTTTTTCTTTACCAAAAGGACAAAATAAGTATACACACACACAAATGCACACACACACATATATATGTACTCATATGTGTGCACATGTATTTGTATACTTACAAAGACACATATAGACACAGATACAAATATACATATGCATAAACATTTAAAATTAAACTGAAGACAATTTTAAATTGTAAAATGGGACAAAAGTATAGAGATTGAGGAGAAAGTGAGACTCATATATTTCCATGCTTCTTCCTCTTAGACACTCTATAGAAAGATTGATGAAATGAAAATTCTAGGTATTTTACTTATAGCTTATATTATGTAAATTTTATAATTAGTTATAACTGTTGTTGTTTCAATCATTTGGATTTTTGTACTCTGTTTAAATATCCATTATTCTACGATTATCATCTTGGAAAACTTGCTAGTTTTCTATACTTTCCTTAATGGAGTTAATGACTGGTACACTTCCCTCTCTCATGTCTGGGACAATTCTCTCAGTAGCAGGTTTCATAGATAATGAAATGTTCCTAGGAGAAACTCTTAAGAATATGTAAGAAGCAAAATGATACTGTGAAAGCAAGCTAGAGTGGAAATTAGGATTACTACATTCAATCTGTTCTCTCTAGGAGATATAGAGTATAAGTCACACCTGATTGTCTGTCCTTAAGTCCAAGAAGTTGAATATCATAATTCCACAAGAATTAGCATTAGTTACAAGCTCCAGGGCTTAGAGTGTGTGACATAAAACTAGCTAATGTATGAACCTATGAAGTAAGATGTTGCCAGCCCCAGTGGTTAAATATTTACTTGCATCAATTGTAAAAAGCAAAAACCAAGATCGAGGACATGAGTGTAGGGTTAGTAAAGAGATTAGAAGGATTTCTGGGTATGTTATAGTGGTGTCAGATAATAGGTAAATGATGGATATAACTGTGTCCCAATGAAAAGTAAAAAATGATAAATGTTTGAGAAGAGAGATATGTTTAATCTTACTTGAACATTATGCAATGTATACATGTAGTGATTTGTTGCATAGTACCTTATTAATATATGCAATTTTTTCATCATGTTATGTATCACTTAAAAAATAAACTGCAGGCAGGCTCAGTGGCATATGTCTCTAATCTCAGCGCTCAGGACACTGAGGCAGGAGGACCCCTGAGAGCTTAAGGCCAGGCTGGGCTACAAAGTGAGTTCAAGGCCAGCCTGAACTACATAATGAGACCCTGTTTCAAAAAAGACAAAAAAGTAAAAACAAAAACAAAAGCAAAAATACTGCAAAAAACATAACTAGCAATCTGTAAGTTGTACTTTCTTGAACACTGTCATAAAGTAAAACTTGATCTTTTTCTTTTACTACCAGAAATAAAACTAAAGTGATTCCACATCTTTTGTAAACATAATTATTATTTTATGAGTATGCAAAAGCCATCCACTTTGTGAATATCAGTTACATCAATTTATTAATCACTGTAGATAAACTTGAGATTTGACTCAGAGGAAAAATGAATTTTGAACTATAAAGAGAACATCCTGGCCATAGTCCAAAAAGAAAAGAGATACAAAATATCAGGGACATCAAATACTGAATACTTTTATTAATCTGGCTCATGGCCCATGAACAATACGTCTAAAGGAGCCAACAATAAAATAATCTTTTCCGAGTTACAATATTGAATTGACCCTGGACCACTTGTCTTAATTGAAAGTCCAATACAGTGAGGAATATTTCCTTCTTGGATGCTGTTATTGCAAAAGATGAATGACCCAATCTCAAAGACTTATAAACTAGGACAGTAAAAAATTAATCTAAAAATAATTTTTAAAAAACATCCCTGGGTTAATCAAGGAAAGAGCACAATGAAAGTTGAACTTTCACTAAACTTTATGCATAGCAGGTTTGATACATGATATATGATGTGAAACATCAAACAGAAATGAGTCTTGAGACATTTTCTGTAATTATTTAAAATCCATCTAATAAAATATCTACTTACATCTATTCAAGCTTTATTTTGTGGTACTCTTTTTTAGAACAATAGAAATGTACATACACACTTTTATGGATGATCAAAAAGATTTAGAACAACTACAACTGAATACGAGGTACATTAAATTATATTTTATGTCATGCCTACAATAAAATGCAATAACATGAAGCTAACTCTGATAACAATTTCATTCTCTGCTCACAATGGAATATTGCATTTCTTATCTGAAAGTTAAAAATTAAAATCCTTCCTAAATTACATTTTTGTCTTCCATTTTTATGTTCTGAATAATTTTAATATCTTGAAATGAGGATTATTGAACAGTGTGAGACTAGAACTTAAAACTGTAAAAAATTCTTGATTGATGAAATTTTCAAATTTATTTTTTTTAAAAAATGGGCTTTTAGAAGCTATTCTTTTCCTTCTCTACTCAACTCTTAAAATTATATTTGATATTTGATCAAAATCAGTTAGAGGGTTTTATTCTCCATCACACAAAGCTTCACAACAGTTTGTGTAACTCTCTTTTAGTCCAGAGATGGTCCCCTTTTTCTTCCTTATCTCTACCACATCCCATTTCTATCTTTCTGCCATCATTGCTCTTAATGCAGTTTCCGTGCTCTGTTGGGCTTAGGGAAATCAAATTCGTTCCCAGAAATGAGCCCAATACCTGGCATAGAGTGAGCACTAGTACATTTTTGTTGAATAAATAAATGTGTACCAGTGACCACAACGCATGTTATTTCACTGTTTTTTCTGTATCATTTCACCTTACAGTCAAGGAGAAAGTTTTGATTATTCATCAAACAAGTGTCACCTCTAAATCCTGTCTTCACCGTGCCAACAGATCTAAACAGTACTCAGAATTTGGGAAGAGAGAATTAGACAGTATAATGGGAGAGGATAATATCCCACACTAGACAAGAAAGAGCTTCATACTGAATACATGACCTGATGGAATCTAAAGAAAACACCTTTGCATTTTCAACAAACCCTTCATGACTCCTCAGGTGTCTGATTTTTCCTTTGAAGACTCCCTGGCCTTTAAGGACAGGCACCCTGTGATATTATTCACAGGCATTTCAGTCTTTCCTTGCTGTGATTTTGCATTGATTTTCTGCTACTGTTTCGTTATGAACTAAAAGAAAGAGAGTAAAAGAAAAGTTTTTAAAAGTCCTGGGTTATTCGAGGAAAGAGCACAATAAAAGTTGAAACAGATCAAACATATGAAATCTTATTTGAAAAATCTATATTAAAGAATTATGAAATAATTTTTGAAATATACTAATTAATTATGATCTAATAACTAACATTTTCTGAGTATGCATTGGAACTGGTTTATATACTGATATTCATTGGTTTATATATTGAGTGGAGAGAATTATCACAATGATCACATAAGGAAGCACACTGTTAATTATTTACACATTTCAAAAGAGGCAAATAAATTCCAGTAAGGGTAAAAAATGTGCACCACATTACTTAATTGACAGGAGCAAATTTAAATTCATGTTGACTGGCCCAAAAGACTGAGTTTTAATTCTAAACAATATGCTGTCTTATATGGTTTTTCTGTGGACTTGCCATGATTAATCAGCTAGATGCAATACAGCATCATCTTCCTGATGACCAAATGTCCAAAAGTTTACATTGAGAATAAATATCATAAGCATGATAACTATTTTCTAAACAAGATTACTCCAGGAAGCTACTGCCTAACTTCACTGTTATGTATTAATGACATAAATGCTTCCATGCTGTGGAGAAAAATCAAATTAAAAGTTAGTTTTATTTGGCTTGAGAGTGGAAGGGTATCACAGGGTTTTATCACTGGGACAATCACTTACCTGACTAATCAGAAACAATGCTAAAATTTTCTTTCTTTTTAATCTAATAAAATATTTTATTTCTTGCATTTCACCAGCTATGCAACAGATCGAAATAGGTATGGAAAAATTATCAAGTCAGTGCTTAGAAATTCTGAAAAGATTTTGAAAAATCCAGCTCTCCCCAAAATCACTTCCTCTGCCATATTTGATTTTTCAGGTCACTTTACTATGGAAGCAAGAAACACACTCTAGGTATGAAGCACAGATTTCCTCCTCTGACGAAATTTCAAAGAAGTATTCTCCCAAGTTCAATTTTAATATTTCTTTAAAATTAAAAATATAGTTCAAGTTTTCATGGTTTAGGTAAAATTTTATAATAAGCAAAATTGTTACAGGTCTACAAGGTATGAGCTATAAATAAGCACACTGTATTTACAGAGCTGTTTCCTGTAGCTTTTTTCTTGTTCCATGCACATTATCTGTCTGAGAGTGTATATAAATCTTTTGGAATACACTACAAAGTAGAATAATGTAAATATTGACTTACATATTTTTAAATATCAATGAAAAATAGTAACAGCGTTTTGCAGAAATTTCAGGATCTTAATGTAGTCCAATGGAAAGGGTCAATTATTACCAAGACAATCTTACAGACCAATAAAATAATTGGACATTTTGGTTCATATACTTGTAGTACATTTCTACTGTAGGTAACATAGACAAGATAGAACATACAAGAAAAATGATGTATCAATATTATAGTTACAAAATAAAGGCACAAAATTTAAAAACAAAGATATCAAAATGATCTGTAAACTTAAAGACAGCAAACCTCAATAATTATGAGAAAAGTTAAAATTAATATTTTGCACACTACAATACTATATGCCAAGAAGAAATGAATATAATTGATCTTCTCTTGACAGCATCAATGACACTTGGAAAGACAAAACTGAATTTTACAAATATATATTGAAACAAAGAAGTGAGGTACACACTAATATTGTACTACTGTTAGAAAATAGAAAGCAGACAAAAATAATTTTAGCATAAAAGTCACAGTAGTGGCAGTTTTATGCAAATGGAAGAGAATAGTGACTAGAATAGGGAAAGAGGTGAGATTCTGGGTAGCTGATAATGTCTGTGCTTATGACTTCTTTGGTGATTCCACCAGCTTGTGCAACTTCTGAAAATGCATGAAGCCGTCTACTTGGTCATATTTATTCATGAGTCAATAAAAATAATTATTCAGAATAAGTAAAAACACATATCACACTGTGTTTTATGGGAAGTTTTTTCTTTTTCTTCCTATTCTCTTTCTTTCCCTCTCTGTCCCCATTACACACACACACACACATACACACACACAGTAACACATGCATATACTTCAGTCACTCATGCTAAACCGTACACATACATTTTTTTTATCATGAATAGGTATGTATGTGTCTATAGCACAATAACTTTCTTGTTAGAAAGGGATTGAAAAATTAATTCTAGTTGAGATATTTGATCATTAAGTTCATTATTAGAACTCACGAATCATTTAAAGTTGTATTCAGTCTGTGATAAAAATTATTTATTTCCCAATGCAATTTTGTGTGATATATTCATATTTGTCACATTACATGTTCAAAGAGTTATATATGGTTATCTATGCCTATTCTGGCAAAAAAAATGCAGTCTTGATTACAGTACAGTGGTATCATGTAGAGTGATTTATCACACTTAGAATTCTTTTTTTAAGACTGTTGTAGGATCCCTAGACTAGAAGACTTTACCTGTAAATTTTAAAATAAACCTATCTTCAGAATAATCAATGAAAATTCCATTAAAGTTATAGATCAATTTAATGTCCCTCTTTTTAATTTTTTTTTCTTAGACAGGGTCTTGCTACGCAGTTTAGGACGGCCTTGAACTCACTACATAGCCCATGGAGTGGGCTACAAACTCATAGCGATCCTTCTGTCTCAGCCTCCCAACTGCTGGGATAACAGGTATGTGCCACCACAACTGGCAATTTGATGTCTTTAGTAGTTGGATTTTTTGATTCACAAACATTGAATAACAATTTATTTTTCAATGTATTTAAACAACACTTTATAATTTTCAGTAAACATTTTATGAATGTTTTTCTAGGTATGCAACTAAAATTTTATGTTCTTTGAAGCTGTATTAATTTTAATTTATAAATGCTTATTGTCAGCATATCAAAGTATGATTATTTTTATGGTTTGATTTTGATTTTCCTGCCTTACTGAACCCATTTATTTGCTTTGTGTATTTGTGTTTCCATCTATATTTGTGAGGATAATATTTATATCCAAATATTTTCATTTCTCTCTTATCAGTTTTTTTCCTGACTTAATGTAATGACTAAAGATTTCAGTATTTTATTGAATACAAATAGCAACAAAAGATCTTTTTGTTGCTCTTGATCATAGGATACAAGCATTCATCTATCAGTAAGTATCTTGCTAGCTGTAAATTTTGGTAGATTTGTTTTTAAAATCAAGCTGTAACGTATTCCCTCAATATTTTATTCGCTCAAAAGTTTTGTCATGAATGTGTGGTCAAGGACTTTACCTGCTTTATTCCTTCCACATTTATATATACACATGTATATGCATATGTGTGTATGCATATATGGACATACACATACATAAACATTTCATGCATGTATGTTGCATACATATGTTTCATATATATAGAGAGAGAGAGCTTATTGATAATGTACATTAGTTTGACTTATTGTGAGTGATGTACTTGTCTTACAAACCTAGAAAACAGCATTCTGATCATGACATATAATTTTTAAGAATACACTAGAATTGTTTTGATAATATATTGATAATCTTTGTATCAAAAATTATGAGAGATATTGTGCAGGTTTTTTTTTTTTTTCCGGCACCGGGGATTGAACTCACGACCTTGCACATGCCAGGAAGGCGCTTAGGCCGCTGAGCTAGATCCCCAGTCCCAGTTTTTCTTTTGTTTTCTTTTGACTTTGTACCATCTTTGGTTTAAAAAATAATTCTAGCTTTAAACTCTGAAAATGATTATCTAAAATTTGTGTTAATTCTTTTCTACATGATTAGTAGAATTTTCTAGTTATATAGTATGCTTCGCAGATTTATTTTTGCAAAAGTTTTATCTTATAATCCTTTAATTGAAATTGTATTTAATGACTATAATACTATTCAATTTATCCATTTATCATGGTCAAATATCTATGGCTTTTAAACAACTGGTCTATTTCTTCTACATTGTAGGATTTATGAGCAAAAATTTTGTCACCTTATTTTATTATTTTCTAACATCAACAAAATCTATATTGGCATCCTCATTTCATTGTTGATATTGTTGATTGAGCCCTTTCTATTTTTATCAATTTTCTAATGATGGGTCAATTTCATTCATTTTTCAACAACCTTGTCTTTTGATTTTTAAATTTTTATTATTGTATCTCATGTTTCATACAATTGTGATAGTTTTAAACAATAAAATTAGATAAAATTGTATGCATCTAATATCACTTATTTGTTGATGTGTGAAATTGCATGAAGCAAATGAAAAGTACAGCAAAGATGGTTGAGTACCGATTTCATAGTCTTTTAGAAGTTTTTGTAGTTTTCTCCATAACTTCTATCTTCTTGCATTTATTTTCTCTTGTGGATCAGTGTTGTGAAGGTCAGTTATTGCTACACCAGGAAGTAGGGCACAAACCCTCACTCTGTCTTTGGAGCATGAGAGGTTCAGTGATCATGTTAAGTATCTTCAAATGGCAGAAGGCTCACCATGGTCATACTTTCTCATCCCCAAAGTTGAAGATGGTTTAGTTGAATTTCCTAGTCAAATGGTCTTCAAATTTTTGCAGAAAAAAATTGGATAGGGTTCTACTGTGAATAGTAAAATTCTGTGATGGCTTTATTTCTTAGTATGTTAACATTTCAGTGGAATCAGGAAGTTTTTTAAACCTATGAGCATACCTGGACAGCATCTGTTAAATTGTAGAGAATTAAGTGTATATGTTAGAGTTGAAAGGTAAGAAAAACTCACTAAATCAAGTTACCACTTTTCCTTTAGTCTTGACTGGCAATATTTGAACATAACAGAAATCATCTTGAATTCAGGAGTCTTCACCTCACCATGAATCTTATTTTTTTAATTCTAATATAGATTTAAAAACCAAGAAAATTGGTAGATACATTAAGCATCCATTCTAACGGGAAAATTCTCAGACAAAATTTGTACAGTAACTCTGTAGATTAAGTAGAATTCAATTAACTAGTTCTTTAGATATGCATTCAGTTGATAATATGGTAGTTAAAATAATTTGCATAGCATTGATTATTCTCTCTTACTTCTGATAAAATCTAATAGACAAAGTAGGACCATTTTCATGACAAGAGGGAAAAGCAAAGATGCTTCATTTACATTTCATTATCTTAATGATTGACCTCACTGTTTCACTACTTTTTCAATCCAAAGTAGAAAAGAGCAAATATTATTCATGTGTATAATGATGGGTGTGTCAACAAGTATACATAAACAAAATGTTTATTTTCTGTGTCTTCTAAGTTTAAAAAAATGCATATTGCGTATATTTTTAATACATAAAATTAAAACTTTTTAAAGTTCCATATGCTTAAATGATCTGTTGTAGTCAGGGTTTGCAAGGAAAGCAATTTAATGCAGGCCACATAATTTATAATATTATTTTATAATGATCACCCAAAGAGTCGATTATGAAAAAGAAACAAGCGCAGGAAATCTATCCACACATTAAAGACCCAAAGAATCTAGCTGAGGGCCCAAATCCAATGACGTTTTCCTGCATGTGTCCAGCTGAAGACCTAGAGTCCATGACAATGCCTTATGCAAGTCTCTTTTACAGATCTGTGTTGGGAAGGCCCAAAGGTCAGTGGTGGGAGCTAGAAATTCTGAGCCAGCTGGACGAAGGATCCATGCCAGTAGGCTGAGGGATCTCCACTGACGCTAGAAAGCCATGCTCAAAGTAGGGATCAGAGCTCTCATGAAAAGTACCACAGCCATCCTCAGCAACAACAAGGTCCCAAGCTCCTCCTCCAACAAGAACAGCTGAGTTCATATCAGGAAGTCTGTGTGACAAGCTTCTCCAGTAGACTGAACAGCACACATCTTCCCCTCTGGAGCCAGAGCTCCCCCAAAGTGAAATACAGTCATTCTTAGTGACAACAAGGTCTCAAGCTTCTCTGTAGATGACAACAGCCAAGTTCACATCAGGAAAGAAGCTCGACATGCTCTTCCAGGAGAACCAATGGCAAAAGGAGAACCAACAACAGCAAATTCTTCCTCTCCAGGTCTCCTTTTTATGTTGTTGGTAACAACCCTCAGGTGAGCCATCCATACCCAGCACCACACTTATTCGGTTCAGCTGTGTTACAAGTTGACAACCAGTTGTTGATCTGTCACATGACTTAGACTTTTACTCAGTTTTTGAAGAAATAAAATTAAATGCCATTGTAGGGGAGGAAAATGAACATATTGAGGCATCTGACTTCAAAAATAGTATCTTCAGCCTTACTTATTACTCTCACTTTGGAGTTAGGCATTTTACAAATCTACCTATCTGTCCACTGTCTCATTAATTCCAAAGTCAATTTTGTCTCTGTATGGGGTCTTCTCTTGATTTTGACTGTTTCTGATGAAAATCCGAGATTATAGAAGAATGACCTGAAAGGAGACAGATGACTAAAGTGTTACGAGGCACTCAAGGTAAGTATCCGAATCTCATTCTTGAATTGATGATTTACTTACAGAAGTGCACTGAAGAAAATGAAGTCTTCCACAAATTATTGAGCAGCAAGTAGGAAAAAAGAAAATAAATAATGTAACTTCTAACACTACACTCCCAAAATATAGACTAATATTTAAAAGGTGGGAAGAAAGAAAAGTATAAAATCATACACAAAACGATCTATTAGGAGGTATGTATGTGATGAGGAAATGCATACTATTTACTACATATTTGGTGAAATTGTGTAGTAAGTAATAAGGCTGGTGTTTAAGATTCTCATTAAATTTTGTTCATGAGAACACTGTTGGATCCTCTTTACAACAAAATGGGGAGCATATCTCCTTTAGGTTTCAATAAGCTTTATGTTACAAAAGGTATAGTTCAAAATACTTAAGAAGTCCTTAAACTGTTGGTGTCTTAGTCAGTTTTGGCTGATATAATAAAGTAAGTGAAAAATGGATGGTTTATAAGTGACAAAATTTAACTCTCACATTTCTGTAATCTGAGTTCAACAATACTCACTAGGTTATTACCTTCTGAAATCTCACGTCTCAATGCACAGACTGTCACTATCTTCTCAATTTGTTCTCAGATGGCTGTAGAGGAGAACAGCATTCTCTAAAGTCTTTTTATAAAGGGCACTAATGCTACTCATGAGAGCTGCACCCTCATGACCAAATAATTCCAGAAGGCCCCACATCCTAATACCATCACCTTGGGAATAAAGATTTCAGCAGACAAATCTGGATGAAACGTAAGCATTTCAGACTGTAGTAGTTGACATATCAATATTCTCCCTTCTCAATAAAGAAAATGGTAATATACTTTATAGTTTTTCATGTATGTGTCTCTGTTCCTCTTTATTTTGAAAGGGAATGGGGTTATAAAATAGGATCTGTGACAAGCAATTAGCTTGCCTACCCCTAGCTTCTTAGGTACCTCTTTGCTTAAATTGGTTGAGAAAGCAACACTTATAAAGAGGTTTTATACCACATAAGGAAAAAACACCTGAGGCCTGTATAAAATATCTGCTTTGATCTCTTCTGCTTAGATAGTCCACTTCTTTTTTTTTTTCACCATATAATGATGTTTTATTAAAAAATGGGGCACTAATACAATGGTAGTAAAAGATCACATTGCCTAATGAAATAGAAGACTTAGCTTGTGGAAGTAACTGATGTTTGCACAACCATAAGATGAACTAAGTTTGCCTGTCTTTTTTTTTTTTCTTTTGGTTAGCAGTACAAGTATTTTTTTTTATTTTAAAGAAAATAGGACAAAACAAAACAGAACAGAATGAAAAAAGCAAAAGAATACAGTATAGAGTCAAACATAATATAGCATTTCAAAGGAGAACACTGCAAGCTATACAGGTTTTCAAAACATAACAACAGGAGATTAACAATGGTTACCCTAGTGTCTCTTGCTTTCTTCAAAATGGTTATTCTTACATTTACAGACAATAAACTCAAACAAAACAAAGTAGTA
>RJWT010029357.1:0-14947 GCA_004365215.1 Cuniculus paca | reverse complement strand
TACTCCTTGGTATTTCCCCAAAGATCTGGGAACTTATGTCCATACAAAAACCTGTGTATGAATGTTTACAGTAGTTTTTCTTAATTATCGAAGCAGAAGCATCGAAGATACCCTTCAGCAAAATGGTATATTATTCAGCACTAAAAACAAATGAGCTATCAGACTATGAAAAGACTTGAAAGAAGCTCAAATGCAAACTAAAAAGTGAAAGTAGCTAATCTGAAAAAGTCACATACTGTGTGATTCTGGATAAGGTAAAACTATGGAAACAGTAGAAAAGACCACTGGTTGTCAAAGGCAAGGGGGAAAGAGAGAGACAGATTAGGAGACAGAAAACAGAGAAATTTTAGGACAGTAAGAATGTACTCTATGATGGTGGATACATGTCGTTGTATGACTGTCCAAACTCAGAAATTGTACAATAAAAATAAACCCTCATGTAAATTAGGGGGATGGGGCAACAATGGTGTGCCAATGGGAGGTTCCAGCAGTAACAAATGTATCAGTCTGGTGGGAGATAGTCATAGCTAAGGAGAGTATGCATGTGTGGGGACAGGACATATAAGGAAGATCTCTCTGCTTTTTTAGAAATTTTACGTAAACCTAAACTACTTTTAAAAAATAGTGTTTTATTTAAAAAGTAGATCAAAATGGAAATTATTAAATACTCTGGACTGGGAGCAAATGATAATACAACTAATCATACCTGTGGAATACAAGCAAAATAGTATCAGGAAACAAATTCCTTTAAACGTATTTATTAAAACTTAATAATTATGAAGAAATCAAAATCCAACTTTAATGGAAACAAAACAAAAATATGTTAAACTTAAAAAGAAGAAAGAAACTAATAAACAATAAAAATGAATAGAATAAAAAACAACTTATATCGGCACAGAACAGCATCAACAAAACCAAAAACTGGTCTTTTTAACATTGACAAAGTATTGTATGCAAGCCACTAGGCACTGGGGACCACAAGGAAGGGACAGAGGGAGAGACGGAGAAAGAAAGGATAGAGAAAAACAAATGAGCAGTGTTTTGAGTACAAAATGTTTATTAAGTACAAAATGATTATACTCACTGTGGGAATTTGGTACATGTACATAACACATTTCAATTCTTTTTTTCCCTTTCCCTCTACCCCCTTTCATTTTCCCAGCATCACAATCATGTATTTATCTTGTAAGAGCTTATTAAGTTAATTTTCATATATGTATACAGATTGAAAAACAGACTAATAGGCCAAAAGAACATATAAAACAAGTAAGACAATTGTACTAAGTCAAGGTACACTTTTGGATACATTTTCCATTCTGGATTACAATAAAACTGCCTCTCCCTTCCCATCCCCCTCTCCCTCTCCCTCTCCCTCTCCCTCTCCCTCTGTCTTTCTATTATCTGTCTTTCATATTAAGAAGAAAATGCTGAACACAGATAAGCCTAGATAAGCAGACAGTGAAAAAAGCCCAACATCCAAGAGAAACATGAAAGTTATGGGTTCACACAGAAGAAGAAATAATAGAGAATAAGGGGCAGAGATCTACACAGGAAAGCACAAAATACACTAATGGGAGAGGCAAGGAAACAGTGGCATAAGTAGCCATATGCTAGCGCTTCAAGTATTTTCCTTTGTAAGTAAAAAGCTAGTATTACATAAAACAAAACCAATTTAGAATAAAATGTCTTTATTAAGAACTATTTATAGAAGATTAAAATAACATAGCAGAAGGCCAAGAGGGAATTTAATTGCTCTTTTATATATTTGAATAGCTCATTAACAGCTATCCAGGTATTCATTAAGATAGCATACAAATCATTCTTCAGAGATGAATCCCTTATCCAAACACCAGCTGAAGACTTGGCTCCTGATTTCATGAACTGGGAAACAACTTTTAGGCATGAAACACTATTATATTTAATTTTCATATATTTTACATGTATTTATTTGCTTTTATTTAACATCGCTGAAATATCTCGAAACAAGGTAGATAAAATTACAAAGGACTAGGGTGTTGCCCAGTGATAAAGAATTTACCTACCATGTGCAAAGTCATGGGTTTGATTTGCGGCACTGCAAAAAAATAAAAATTAAATAAAAACCAGCTTGGGAAACTGGGAGTATGACTCAGTGATAGAATGTGCACTCAGCATGTATGAGATCCTAGGTTCAATCCCATACATACATACATACCGACATACATACATATATACATACATACATTTTGTGCCTAAATATTCTTCCAGGATCATGCTTCCCCTCCCCCCCCAGAGATAATCTTTTCCAGAGGAACTCTCAAAATATACCCAGAGATTTTTGAGTTTTAAAGGGAGAAAACACATCAAGATATTGTTCCTTTGGAGAATACTGTATGTATAAAAATATATTAGCGACTGAATTTTATGAAACAAGTTTCCCAGTATCCTTAAATCACAAAATACAAGAAAGTCACTATTATTCTATCAATTTCTGGGGCCAACAACTTTTACTCCACAATGCAAAGGTGAATGATGCAGGCTGGCGCAGAGCCAAATAAATGATCCGTAATCCAACTCTTCCTTCACATATGACCTTATAACTGATATAAACAGTCCTAACCGTCTCCGTTCATCAGAGGTCTACTCATGTATCTTTTTTGATCATCAAAGTTCCAGTGTACACCACAATTCCAAGAATAAGTAACCCAAAGCCAGAAGTCCCACTCCAAGTCCCATTGCCTGCGCTAAAGCCTGGTAGGCAAAGAGGTAAACTTGCCCTTCCCCATTCCCAAACCACCACCACCTGGGCTTTCCTCCTTTCTCAGTTTTGCTCGGCTGCTTTCTTCGTCCCCTGTTTCCCAAGTAACAACTCATCGTGACTTGCTTTAGAGCAATGTATCAATGCTTCAGCTCCACGAAGTTTTTCCCTTATTCTCCACCTCAGAAGTCTTTTCTCCTAAGAATTCCGTAGCACTAATACCATCGCTCTTGCATGATTTGTGTCCTTTAGTAAACTTGTAGTATGGTTCTCTGTGTGCAGATGTTATTTTCTTTATTTCACTACAGATTTTAAGGATAATATTCTTGTCAAGCTTCTCATTCCATCCTCTGGGATGTAGCACCACAGATCGGACTCCTAAGCGCATTCTTTCTCATGCAGCCCCTTCCTTAAGAAGACAATGCCATGCACACACACACACAAAACCTTGCCATATTTCTATATTATAGCAACATCATGACCCATATTTTTATATTATAACAACATCATGTTTCATATTTCCATATTATGACATCATGATCTTGTAGGTTCTGCTCACCTGGCCCTAGCCATGAGGCAATCAATGACAATAGAGGAATTACATTTAATTGCCTTGCTATTTAATAAGTCTTAGGTGGAGTTTCACATGAGGGATTTGAAGAAAATAGCTACTTTAGATTAATTTATAAAATGTCTATTTATTTGCAATTCGGGTTCTCCACAGATCTCTACCACCTATAACAGACGAATCCCAAAATACTTTTTGTATTTAAATCACCTTTTGTAATTACTCTTATTAGGTATTCCTGGAGATGTTAATAATCCCTTGCCATGCAGCAATTTTCAGCGGTACCCTTAGTGAAAATATAGAATGCAAATACACATTTACATGAGGTGTGTACCTATGTGTACATGCATACACACACACAGAAACAGAACCACGCTCCTGTAAAGCCAGATGAAGTTAAATAAGAAAGGATAAGGAGTACAATCAATGAACACAAGTTTAATATAATATTGACCTTCATCCTAAAAAATATTGAGGCTTCCTGTTTATATAGTTCATCATCATCACTCTCATCATCAGAAAACAATACTATAGGTAGCAAATTATGTCGCAAGTGTCCAACAAAATGTGATTTATATGACATCAAAAAAAACAAACAAACAAGCCTAAACTTATACTGAACTATTGATTAAAAAGACAAGCAAGTGCCAAATCTAGATTTAGCAAAATAAATATTGGCAATAGTTGGACAGTGTTATGTTTTTACATATTAAATCAAGGATGCATACACGTGTAAATGAAAAGGTATGAATTTTAAGAGGTTCCCAAAAAGAAAAAGAGATTTAGAGAAGAAGAAACTGTAGGTAGCAAGCAGAGCCCGGTTTCAGCCCAGACTCTACCCACACGTAAGTCCAAGTTGTGACCACTAGACATGTGCCTCTCACTATAAAATGAGGGAACAGAAATGTCCACAGAAGGATGTCATGCTGAAGAATCAAAGGAAAGTGCCCTGGTTTTCTAGGAAGCAATGCATTTTCCTGAAGAAAAAAACTAAAAGAGCCAAATTTACCTTATGAATAGGGCTGGAATTAATCATTAGGATCACAAGGCAAAAATTGTACTGACGTGATAATGTGGATACGGTTCTACCCCTTGTGCAGGGGCAGGCGCTACAAACACCCTAACTAAGCAAAACCTTTACACTCAATAAATAGTTTCTTAACAAAAATAACAAGCACCAAGCCATACATCTGTGCTTAGCTATCATTTAGATTATTTACCTCAAATTTTATGCTTATATTTTATTAATATAACTACAGTTCAACCCAACAGTAGCACTGCTTTGACTTTCTTTTCTTTCAAATTGAATGTTGCAGAAATCAGGAAAGATCAGTAAAAGGGCCCTAGAGTGAGACCTGAGTTTGCAACAAACCTAGGGAATAATAGAGAAGTGCGGGGAAGAGCTGCTATACTTACAGAAAAGACAGCGTTTCCTTCTACCAAATCACTTCAAAATAGGTTTCAACATATAAAAATTTCCAAAAATCTATTTCTGCATGAAACACCCTTGTAAAATTCAGAATGTGACTAATACATTTACATAACTTATGAGCTAGTTAATGTGGAAAATAGGAAATTCAAGAAAGAAGGCCAAAATCTCTTAACAGTTTTCACCTAAATGAAGTGTAATCCAGGAGCAATAAAAGTGGCATAGTTACAGAGGAGAAGATGGATCTGACCAAGATAAAATCTATGTGAGAAGCAAAGAGGTAAATCACAAATAATTTTGAAGAGGAGATGAAAAACACAAGAAGCACTCTCATTTTCATTATTACAAGTTGAGTATCTCTTCCTTGAAAAGCTTAAGACCTAAACTATTTCAGATTTTTTTCAGACTTCAAATTATTGCATGTACAAACAAAAACTACAGTGAATATTCACGTTTTCCAAGTTATTTCAGTAAAAGACAGATTGCTTTTAAATCCCATCAAAATACTCTCCCTTTAAGTATACTTCTTCCATCATTCTTACCAATTTCTAAAGCAGTCTTGGAAGTCCTCTTTCTTGTTTTTAGCTGCATCGTTATGGCTGCCTCTGTGTCCTGAATCAATTCAAAACATTTCTGTTTAATGGTCATTTTGATTTTCAGGAGGAGCCAGAAGTCACATAGTGCTACATCCTGGCGAATAAGGTAGATGAGGACACACCTGCGTTCTCCCTCTCCATTGTATGACACTTGACAGCATCATTAACCATATTTTTGATCACACCTTGTAAAAACACTCATGAAAGAGGACTTCCAGCCCTGCTTCAGAAAATGGCAAGAATGATGGGATAAATGTGTTCAAAGTTGAAGCAATGGGGGGTATTTTAAGAGAGAATAATGACAAGGTATCTTTTACCATAATAATTTTTTTAAAATTTAAACATTTGTAGGCAACACAGTTGGGACTTCTTCTGGCTCTCAGGAGCTATTCCTATTCCCCATTCCTAGTCCCTATTCCTATTCCCCAGTAAATCTTTCCTACTCTTAAAAAATGTTAAACATTTGCTGTATATTTTGATCACACCTTATTTATATTATGATATCATGGGAATGGGATCCAGGTGTAAGTATGAAATGATTTATGCATCATATACATCTACCCATAGCTGAGAAATAATTTTTAATAAATCTGTACATGAAGTAAATATTCTTGGAATTTTCCACTTGTGTTTTCTTTTCCACACTTAAATTTTTTTGAATTTTGGACCATTTTGGACTTCAGATTTTCAGATTAGAGGTGCTAAATTATACTTTATTTCTCTTGTTTGCTAAAAGTTAACTGAACATTTACTATTTTGTAAACATTATCCCACAAGTGATAGACCTGTTGTGAAGGAATGTTAGCTTATCAAAGATGAATGATAAAAATAGGAAATTTCCGTGGTCCCATAGGTACAGAATTTTTTTCTGAGGACTTGATTCTCAGGATGGAAAGTGAATACATTCACTGAATATAATAATATCCTGTTTTGTAAACTCAATGTCCTTATTGCTACTCTTTCTACATTAAGGGGAAAATGCAGGAATAAAGAAATGGATCAATGTTGAACCTAATACTAGCAACTGTATCTCTCTTTACATAGGATCAACTGAAATAGTTCCACCTAATGATATTACTAACAAAAACAAATGAAGTTTCAAAATGATATAAAGAAATATCATTTTTTTAAAAAAATAAAATTATGATGCAACTTCATTATATTTTTTCTTTTCACGCTTATTTCTAATTTATCTAAAAATATATATCACTTATACAACATATACATAACTCATATAATAAAAGGAAGATGTCAAATATAATTAAAAAATTTTATCAACCAAAATCTTTATTACCAAAATGGCAACCTATACATTTTTAATACCATAAATATTTTCTTCCCAGTGCCAGCTATTACTCAGAAACAGCTACTGAAAAGTATTCAATGAGTTAACATCTTGCTTGAGAAACCTGAACACAGTATTTTTGTGGTCTTACTGAAATTTTTTAAAGATCCATGAAAGATGATGATCTGTGTTCCTTTATAAATATTTCCATAATACATAACTTTCTTTCATTACATTTAATCATATTTTCATTTGGGTCATTCTTTCTGTCATGCCTAGCTCTTGTTATATCAAAATTACACAAAATAATTTCTTAAAAAGATAGCTGCAAATACCACATTCTGAATTTGACCCTAGTTTCTAGGATGCAGCATTTTGAATGCCTAAAATCTCTCTGCTGAATATGATGGTAAGATTAAATTTTCAGTACTGAAACTGCACACTTTTAGCTTAGAATAATAAATGGCCAACTGAACTGTGTTATCACTATTGCTGATCACTAGTCTTTATCGTGGAGACAAGTTAAACTGGTTTTTGAAGAACTGCAGCCCCTGTGTGTAAACAGTCTTTTGAAAACCATGAAAAGGATGAATAAGAGTACAGGAGAGCCTATAGACACATTTTAAGAGAGATATCATAAGTGTACTTTTATAAATATATATGTACTAAGAATGTAGTAAACATTAGTGTATTACATTGATAAACTTTTCTAGTGATTTTTTTTAAAGAATCCAACACCCACAGCTTAACAGAGGGGAGGTTTAATCAGGCTCACAGTAGCAGCAGTTTCAGTAGATGGCCAGTGGCCTCCAGGGCAAGACAGTACTGGCAGAAAGATGCAGTGGAGCAAGGGTGTTCACCCTATGGTGGTCAGGAAATAAAACAGGGGAACAATGCCCAAAAGGAAGGGGCCAGCAATCAGATATATACCCAAGGTTATGCCTTCATGATCCAGCCAGAGATTCCCAGAAGTGTGCTTTAATAATCTTTCAGGCAGTTTCCAAACCAATAAAGTTAACAATGAAGCATAACTATCCTATTCCACCTTTCTCGACCCGATGCTTAAACACATCTCCTCAAACCATGAATAATCTCCAAATAAAGGCAATTACAATTTCATAACTCTGCCTACATACAGCCAAAAAAATAATAAACCCTTCCTCAAAGTCTCAGCAGTTTCAGCGCTGCTAAAAAGTGAAAGTCAAAGTCTCCTCTGAGAATCGAGGCAAACTCCTAGCTGGGAATCTCTATAAAATTCAAAAACCAAGTTATTTAATCCCAAAACAATGACACAGGATAGACATTTTCATTCCAAAAGGGATAAATGGAGGATAGAACAAAGCAGACCAACAAAGACCAAAACCCAGCAAGACAAACATTAAATCCTGTATCTCCATCTTCTAGCATCTAGGACACATGGTGGTAAGATGCGAGCTTCAAAGGGCACACAGTCAGCTCCACTGTATGACCTTGCTGGTTGTAGCCCATGTGACCTCTCTTGGGTTGACTCTATTCACTGTGCAACTTTCCTTGGGGGATAGTCCATGTTCCTAACATCTCTGACTTCCTACACTACACTTTATTCCCACAGCTTCACACACCTACCTCTTAGGGCTACACTGTCTGACCTCCCAGGCCTTTTTTTGAAATCTGGGTGAAAAGTATACATAACTTCACAATTCTTACATTCTGCATGTCTGAACAACTAGCATCACCTGAATAATGCCAAAACTTTCCAACATCTTGAACAGTACCTCGATCCTCTTAGATCGTGGCTGCAGCAATTTCTGATTACTGGATGGAGAAACAAATCCCAGGGAACTGATTTCCTAGAGAGCCCTTTCTTGAGCAAGGTTTGCTTAGGAACTCCCTTCTCAAACGAATGGTTCACACTTTTGCATACTTCAACCTGATATATGTAGGATCTTGCTGATTCCTGAGTTTCTCTCAAAATATTGTTCTCCTTGTCCTCCTTCAAAGTACTTGGTTTCTATTGGCACCAGTCCCTTTAGCAAATACAACTCCTTTGTCTCTGAATTCTAGGTACTTCTATTCTGCTCGAAATTTAGGTTTTCAAATTTTCCTTCTCTGTTTTTTGTTTCTGATTCTCATTATAAGTCTAGCTAAAAACAGCTAGCACTACACATCACAACCTGAATATCTGGCTATCTTCAAATTCCCTCTGCCATGCCAATTAATCTGAAATCCTTAAACTCAGTTTCCCACTGTCTCTACACATGCAAAAGACATAGACAAATTTTCTCCAGAGTATAACACTCATGTCTTCTAGACAAACTGCCAATGGAGTCCTTGTTCTCAACTGAAATCTCCTGAGCCTGGACTTTACTGTCCACATTCATATCAGCAGTGTGGTCTTGTGAACTCCAACCAGAATCACCCATTAGGCTCCTCTTACAACCTAGGGCTTCTCTAGCCAGCATCTCTAATCACTTCCAGTTCCTCCCACAAACCAATTCCAAGGTTTCTCCATATTTTCAGATACAGTCACAGCAACAACCCCACTTCTCTGGTACCAATTTTCTTCACTGATCAGCTTTCCTGTTGCTGATAAAAAAAATACCCAACACTCATAATTTAAAAGAAAAAATGTAAATTTGTCTCATGGTTTCAGCAGTTTGAGTACATGTCTAGCTGGCTCCAAGGCAGAAACTTGATGGCAGAAAAGTATGGTTGAGGAAAGTCGATCACTTCATGCACACTGGAAAGCTGAGCGAGAAATAATGTTCCAAGAGGAAGAGGCCAGAGATTAGATATAGTACTCAAGACCATGCCTCCACGATCCACCCAGACACATCCAGAAGTATGCTTTACAAATTTCCCAGGGAGCTTCCAATCAACCAAGTTAATAATTAAGCATAACCATTGCAGAAATTTACTATTTTTAACTTATATACTTGATCAGAATTTAGTTATATGAACCTAGAAAAAAACCTAAAATGAGTGCGAAAATCAATCCCATGTCTCACACACAGCCATGACTGAATTTTATTACCACTTTACTGAGAAAGATAATTCAACTATGAAAGCATGGGTAGACTGTTAGCGATCATGACCTCAGAAGATAAATAATTTCAAAACCATTTATGAATTTTCTGGCAATTTAGAGGCTAGATTAACCACAACAGTAACACATATCACAGTTTCTTCCAGTAATAAAACCAGAGTCAGAATTTGAAAATTTACTTACTAGATAAATCATTTCTAAGGAGTCATCTGATTTTCCATCCTGTCTAGTTTGTTTTAAGTATAACAAATCACACAAATAAGTAATAGTCACTGAGAAAAAAATTAAGTAGAGATAATGTGTCAAATATCATTTTATCTCTTTAAAAATTTAGATGAGCACACTTTAAAGTTACAATAAAATGGTATTTAGAATTAATTTTCTGAATAACTTACACATCCCTTAGAAATGTTCACTGTCAAAAGTTCCAGGATTCAGAATCCAATCTATGACATTCATGTCTATAATAGCATTATCTCTTTTTATTTTTTTTTGAGCTAGAAGTTGATTTTTTTTTTTTATTTTAAAGAGAATAGAACCAAACAGAATATAGTCAAACACAACATAGCATTTCAGAACAGAACACTGCAAGCAATACAGGTCTTCAAAACATAACAACAGGAGATCAACAATGGCTACCCTAATGTCTCTTGCCTTCTTCGAAATAGCATTATCTCTTTTTCCCCACTCCTAAACTGGATAAAGTTACTCAACAACAGTAACACTTAAATAGAAACCAAGGATCATTAGTGCAATACTCAGGAGAATTGGCAGCTGAATTACATATGTAATGAAGGCTTAAAATATGTGAAAGAGTTAAAAACAAAACAACCAAAAAACTTGGCCCTTTGGGACACTATGTAACTTTTCTACTGGGATAATTAAATTATTTGTTGTATCTGTGACTAAACTTAGAAAAGATTTATGGATAATTTAAGCTACTTGAGATATTATATTTAAACCAAGAACTTTAAGAAGGAATATAAAAATCTCAATAGATCATATACTAAAATATGCAAAAATCCTGTCACTATTACAGGATTAACTGGTGTTTGCATTTAACAATTCACAGATATAAAAATCTTTTATTACCATTACTATCCCTACTGCATTAGAATTCATTTAAACCATATATCATTTCTCTTTAATCATCTGTTCATGCCATATTTTTATCCTTGGTCCTTCTGCCATTCTGAACAGTTTTCTAAGGGGGACTCATCTGCATCCATGAATCAAGGACCTTCTGAGTGGCAGAATATATATTCAAATGCCTCCTGGACATAGCCCCCAAACAGATCCATCTGGTATTGAAACTTCCAGTTTGCCTGATAAAATCTATGAAGTTTCATAACCAAAATGAATCCTTCTCTGTATCTTTGCAAAGAAAACTATCAGCCATTCTTTTGTAGCATCTTTTGGAACACATTTGTGGGAGATAAAATACAGCCCAAGTCACTCACAAGTCCAAAGTTAGATTAGAGACCAATCCACAGGAAACTCAGAACTCCAAAATGTTCAGTGCCCTATAGATAAAGGTGCTAAAAGTAAAAGAGTAGAAAAGATAAACTATGTTACACTGATCAAAAACAAAAGGTAAAGTGATTATTCAAATACTAGATAAAATATATTTCAGAAAGAAATACTGTAAGGAATATTTTTGTCACTATATAATGATTAAAAAATCACTTTATGAAGGAAATATAATACTCCTAAATATAATAATATATCTCCAAACTAGTTAAATTTTAAAAAACATAAAACTGCAAAGAGCTATGAAATAACAACTTTTGGTATCTTCCCATCACCTAGCTTAGAAAGCCTATATTGTTATTGTTTTGGGCACTTTATTACTGTTATTTATCTATCTTTATTGTTTATTGTTTTTCTTGTGCTTTGTTCTGCTACTGCTTCTAGCACAGACAGGATAGATGTACAAGTATATGCTTATACATGCTGAGAACTACTCCTAAAGAGTTTACAAGAGCAGATTTTATTAAGTATCAAAATATGAACAGCTACACTGAAGAAAATGAGACATTATGGTAGCCATAGCTGATTTCTTATCTTCAGGTGCTGAAGTCCAATAATGCTTTTATTCTTTGATTCGATTGGTTTAAGTCTCTTTTCTACTACTTGATTGCAATATGTGAGAAGACATGATCAGCTTTTTTGAAGAAAACAAAGGACATTAAGGTAGCCATTGTTGATTTCTTGTTGTCTGATTTGAAGGCCTGTGACGCTTTCATGTGTTTGTTTTAGCTAGTTTTATATTATTTTGTTTTGCTTGAGTTTATTGTATGTGAATGTAGGAACAACAATTTCAAAGAAAACAAGAGATGCTAGGATAGCCATTGTTAATTTCCTGTCGTTATGGTTTGAAGACCTGTATTGCTTGCATTGTTCTGTTCCGATCTGCTTTGTTGTGTTTTACTCTGTTTTGTTTTTATTCTCTTTAAAATAAAAAAAAATAAAAACTAAAAATAAAAAACTGTAAAGAGAAATCTGCAATTATAGTTGGAAACTTTAATATATTTTATAGCAAGAATTGATACAAAAAAGAGACAAGCAGTAAGGATACAGAAGACTTAAATCACACTATCAACCAACTTGATCCAATTGATACTTATTGTATAAAAGGAACAAATTAATGTAAAAGTAAGCAAATTTAGAATATAGTAAAAAGCAGAGGAAAAATCAACAAAGGAGAAAATAGAAAAACAATAAGGAAAAATCAATAGACTTAAAAGCTAGTTCTTTGAGAAAGTTAATAAAAATAATAAACTGCTAGTCAAACTGATGAGAAAAAAAGGTGGTACAAATTACCAGTGTAGTAAAAAAGTGACATCTCTACAGATTTTACATAAAGTGACATATATACATATATATATATATATTCAACAACTTAGAAAAAAATGGAATTCTTGAAAGACACAAATTAGCAAATTTCACTCAAAAAGAAACAGATAACAAGAATAACCCTATATTTATTTTTTTAAGTTGACTATGTAGTTAAAACTTTTCTCATAAACAAAATTCCAGACTCAGATGGCTTTATCCATGAATTCTGCCAAATATTAAGAAACATATAGTATCAATTCCACAAAAGATCTTCCAAAAAGTAGGAAAAGCATCACAATGCTGATTACAAAGCTATAGTGATAAAAACAGCATGGTTCTGGCACAAAAACAGGTATGTGGATCAATGCAACAGAACAGAGGATGCAGAAACAACTCCAGGCACATTCACTAAATGATCTTTGACAAAGGGGGCAAAAACACACCAGAGAAAAGATAGTCTCTTTAATAAATGATGCTGGGAAAACTAGCTATCCACATGCAGAAGATTCAGTCTAGACCAATATCTCTCACTATGTACAAAATTAAAATCAAAATGGATAAAAAATTGAAGTGTTAAAACAGAAACAATCTACTGGAAGATAATATAGGCAAAATTCTTGATGACACTGGAGCTGCCAAGGACTTTCTGAACAGATCCTAACTGTATAAAAAAATAACATCAAGTATCAATAAGATAAATCAATAAGATAAAATCAAATTAAAAAGTTTTTGCAAGGCAAAAGAAACAACCAATGGAGTTAAGAACAAACCCACAGAAAGGGAAAGTTTTTTCCAGCAATTCCTTAGATTATATAAATAATTCAAAAAAATTAGACCACCCAAAATAAAAAACCAAGTCAAAAAAGGGGTAACTGAAATGAATGTGACATCTCTCAGAGGAGGAAGCACAAATGGCCAATAAATACATTTTAAAATGTTCCACACTGCTGATTATGAGAAATGCAAATTAAAACAACACTGAGATTCCCAAAAACAATGTCTATCATCAAGAAATCAAATAATAACAAGTACTGGTAAGGCTGTGGAGGAAAAAGGAACTCTTCTACACTATGTTTGGGAATGTAAACTAGTTCAATCACTATGGAAATCAATATGGAGCTCCTCAAAAAAATAAAATGTCATTCAGCCCAGCTACCCCTCTTGTGGGTATCTTCCCCAAAGACTTAAAGACATCATATTACAGTAGTACATGCACACCCATGTTTATATAGCAGCACAACTCACAAAAGGTAAATCTAGGAATAGCTTATATGTCCATCAACCAATGAATGAATGAAGAATATGTGATATTTCTACACACTGTAGTGGTGCTGTGCCATGAAAAAGGATAAATTCGAATCATTTTTAAGAAAATAGATTTGAGACCATAATGCTAAGTGAAATAACTCAGACACAAAAGCTCACATATCACATGATTTCTCTTATATGACACCAAGAAATGGAGGGAGGAGAGACAGAGAGGAGATGAAAGGAATGAAAAATCTAAAATGTGTTAACATCCATGTGCCAATTCCCCATGATGAATGCAATCGTTATTTACTGAAAACACAATCTCTATGAAAAAAAAGTTCTAAAATGAGATAAAAAATATAAAAATAAAAATGTAATGTCACATTTTTGTCTCACAATTATCATTTAAATATCTACCTGTGTCAAACACAAAGCTTTATCAGCAGGATGTAAGTAAAATAAAAGCAAAAGAACAAAGATTAAAGAAAAATATTGCCTTAAAATCGTTGTGTTAGACCTAAATGTTAAATTTTTTTAGGTTTCATTTTATTAAAACTTAATTCATTTACTTACACTGTGAAAGTTCTTTCTTTAAAACACTGCTTTATACATTGGTATTATTTTCATTTTATTTAAGAGATGAGATTTACAAAACTAACAAAGATCTTTCATCTTTGTTTATTTGCTTGTTACTTGTTAAGTTCAGAATGTGTCTTTATAGTAATGCTTTAAAATATGTTATGTTTAGATCTGCTTCATAGTTACGTGATAAAATTACATTACATATCTTATGCATATATGCGTGACTTCTAACACCTTAAGAAGTTTTGCATTCACACATAAGCATTCTACTGAATAGTGTAAATGCGGTTAATAATGAATTACTAGGACAACATACTTTATTACTTTTATTAAAAATAGATTAAGCCATTTATTTTTATCCTAAATGGGGTAGTACCGAAAGAATTATGATTGAAAAGAAGGGTTATTACTTTCTAGGATGACCCTATGTCTCATATTAGTCAGTTAAGTCATTCTTTGTACCTGCTATTCCAGTTCCAACCACTTTCATGTTGGTTCTAGCAGAAGCATTCTGGTTTCAATGATTAATGGCATCATCATGCTATCTTTTAGAAAGACATTTCTTAAACCTTAGGTAATGTTTGTATATTTTTGTCTATTAAAATTTCAAGAAATCTACAGAAGCAAATAATCAAG